>LBNU01030117.1:12341-55574 GCA_014162995.1 Artemisia annua | reverse complement strand
TCTTTCTTTGTCAACTTTGACCGTAAATATTCTTATTTGTGTTATATAATACTTGATGAAAATTATACAAATTAAAAATACACGTAAAACTCAATTTATTTATATATTTTGCATCAAATATTAAATAACACAAACATACATATTTAAGGTCAAAGTTGACAAAGTAAGACTTTGAAAATTAAAAGTGGACAAATAAATTGGGACGGAGGGAGTATCATTCTAATATCTTACATTTTATATACTTATATATAATAATTTAAATATTTGTTTTGATTTAATTTGAAAAAATCTTTAGTGATGACACGTGTCGTCACTAAAGGTCCGTGGACGCTACCAAGTCAACCGTTGAATGAGAAATTTTGTGGGCCTTACTTTCGGTCGCTAAAGGCCTTTGGCTTTTGTTGCCAAAAGTAGCGACGGGTCAAGAGCGACGACAAGTCCTCGCTAAAGCTTTTAGCGACGACTTTTTGGACATGGCGACAAATCGGGTCCGTCACTAAAGGTTGAAAACATTGTAGTGTAGGTTTTCGGATAGGTTTGACTTGAGTACGAAGTCTAAAATATTAGACCGCATAACTCAATATGTACTTGGGTTTAGTTTATGAGGCCATTTGTGTTTTTGAAAGTATAAACATAAGACCGGTTCTAATAGTCACCTAACTAACCACCTCTATTTAGCGTCATAGAATTTTCAGCACATCACTTACCCATCAGTTAACAGGCGTAGTAGTCACCACCTAACCAAACACATAAAAGTACTCACTTTAAACAAACACACCCCACTATATACCCCAAACACGCACAAAAAAATGGTGCATTTCGTTTGGTGGTCTGCACCACCTTACCGAGCCAAAACGACACCCATCGTGCACGGTCAGTGCTGGTTGTTATGGGGGCCCATGCGTGGTCAATGCCCATCGCGGGTGTGCACTGAGCTATTAGTATTTCATTTGAAACAAGGTTTTTAGATGTTTGGCTTTTGTACAATGATTCCGAACATTGTTAAATACTGGTGGATATGCATATAAATTGTTAAATGCATATGATAATTGATTCAAAGTTACATACAAATGTAACATGTATTTCTAGATATAATGTGTGTGTACTCCATATGCTACTATGCTAGTTAGATTAGTTTCTGAAATGGGTTTGATCACATAGCTCGCTCTTGTAGGACATGACGTGTACGTATACTAAATGGATGGTATCGATGATCACAAAACACAATAGCTAATCACCGTTGATAAGGGGACGGGTGTAACCCGCCTCATCGTCATCTCAAATTTTGACACGTGTCATTTATCATGTTTCAAGGTTGATTTTCACGGATATCAATTACGCCTTACAAATCATTTTACTTAACATTCGAAAAAATCTTGCAATTTTCATACGCTAAATATGGGTATGTTTGGCGTAATAAGCTGTCTTTTATCGAATTTCTTGGAAAGAAATTTTGATGGACCATCTTTTATCGAATTTTCTTTCCAAGAAAATTCGATGAACCCTCATTTATCGAATTTGGTATCGGATTCTTGGAAAGAAATTTGATAAATTGAACTTGGTTAAAACCTTTTTATCGAACTTGGTCTATAAACCACTTATCGAACTTGGTCTATAAATCACTTATCATCGTATGGTGAGATTGAGGTTGCAGTTAAACTATTACTACCTCCGTCCCAATTTATTTGTCCAGTTTTGACTTTTTGAGTCTTTCTTTGTCAACTTTGACCATAAATATTCTTATTTGTGTTATATAATACTTGATGAAAATTATACAAATTAAAAATACACGTAAAACTCAATTTATTTATATATTTTGCATCAAATATTAAATAACACAAACATACATATTTAAGGTCAAAGTTGACAAAGTAAGACTTTGAAAATTAAAAGTGGACAAATAAATTGGGACGGAGGGAGTATCATTCTAATATCTTACATTTTATATACTTATATATAATAATTTAAATATTTGTTTTGATTTAATTTGAAAAAATCTTTAGTGATGACACGTGTCGTCACTAAAGGTCCGTGGACGCTACCAAGTCAACCGTTGAATGAGAAATTTTGTGGGCCTTACTTTCGGTCGCTAAAGGCCTTTGGCTTTTGTTGCCAAAAGTAGCGACGGGTCAAGAGCGACGACAAGTCCTCGCTAAAGCTTTTAGCGACGACTTTTTGGACATGGCGACAAATCGGGTCCGTCACTAAAGGTTGAAAACATTGTAGTGTAGGTTTTCGGATAGGTTTGACTTGAGTACGAAGTCTAAAATATTAGACCGCATAACTCAATATGTACTTGGGTTTAGTTTATGAGGCCATTTGTGTTTTTGAAAGTATAAACATAAGACCGGTTCTAATAGTCACCTAACTAACCACCTCTATTTTAGCGTCATAGAATTTTCAGCACATCACTTACCCATCAGTTAACAGGCGTAGTAGTCACCACCTAACCAAACACATAAAAGTACTCACTTTAAACAAACACACTCCACTATATACCCCAAACACGCACAAAAAAATGGTGCATTTCGTTTGGTGGTCTGCACCACCTTACCGAGCCAAAACGACACCCATCGTGCACGGTCAGTGCTNTGTGAACCGAAGTTTATAATCTTAATATTACTTTCTGGAAAATACAAGGACCAAATACGTAGAACACAAACTTTGTAACTGCCATATTTCTGGCAGAATGTTTCGAAGGGTTGTGACCTTTGAAACACACCCATTCGTTAGGCTAAGAAGCAAAGGGACGCACCCTTTCTTCTGAACAGACGCGATGGTTCACTTGCAACCATTCGCCTAGTATAAATATGTATATTGCTGTAACATTAATTTAGTTGGAAGATTTAATATAAGTTATCATATTCTGAAATATTGTTTGCAATCTAATCGAACCACATAAACACTCAAACACATCGATCCATTCACAGAACTTGGGACAACATTATTTGCTTTAATAGTTACATGGTAAAAGCCTTCTATGCAAAAATATTCGTTACGCAGTTTTCTAAAACAGTGATGAGCTAATCTTGTGAACCTATTATAATGCTTGTAATGTTTATAGACTTTGTATTTATTCGTATTATGTATTATGTCAAATGGGTCAAAATGTGATGTTTGGGTTAAAATTGTCAAAGCCCAAACAGGCCCTTATTTAGTAAACGTTTTAGGCAAACGTTGTGACTTTTAGATAGTTAGTTAATATGACAGTTATTTCATGAAACGACGCCATGGTTCATGTTAACAATCATGTCGTGTCATGGAGTATAAAATGTATTGAATTCGAGTCAATAAGATAATCAAGTTCTAGAAAATTTCACTGTTTCATTGAAATACTTTTACACATTCACAAATACACAAACTGTCATATTTACCAAATGGTAAACACGAATTACTACATAGAGAACAAAATGTTTCCACCAAAACCTGTGAGAAATGTTCAACAGTGGTATCAGAGCACATGTTCTGAACCAGGGAAGAAGGAAACACAGAAAAGCCCTATTCAAAACCAAAACAAACGATACCCTAGTACAAACCCAAACACCCCACAACCCAGTCACAAGAAATACATTTCCCCTGAAGGGAAACAGTTGTTGAAGAAGAAAGTGGAAGAAGTTGTTACATACAATTCTCTGAAAATAAAGCCACCAGTGGGATTGGATTACAAACAGATTGGAGAAGAAAGCTATTTGTCAAAAAGGGACAAAAGGGCACGATGCTATATTTGCAAAAGAAGGGGTCATGTTTATTGGAGATGCACAAATAGAGGAAAAGGAATCAGGGAAGAAGACAATTCAAAAGCAATGGAATGCACACCAACAGCAACACCATCAATCACTGAAGGGTTCAAGTATGAACCAGAACAAGTACACTTGGATGTAGATTTCATGGTGAAAGGTTCTGACAAAGGAAACTGGGACAGAATATGGTATGTGAGTAGTGCCTATAAAAAGCATATGTGTCCCATGAAACAATTGTTCAGAAGAATGATTAGGAGATTCAAAGTAGAGGGAACAGAAGAAAAAGAAAGAAAGTTCATAGTTTCTTATGGTGTGGGTGAAGTGAATGTTGAGACAGAAGAAGGAGACTTGGTAATTTCAAATGTGATTTTCACTCCTGAAGTCACATTGAATGTGCTCAGTTTGGATCAGTTAGAAGAACAGGGGTATGTTGTAAGTTATGAGAGGAATAGATGCATTGTAAGGTACATGTTTGATGGCAAGGAACAAGACCATATGCAAGAGAATTTCACTCAGGAAGAAGATGAGAATACAATCTCAGAGAAACACAACCAATTCTTGAATGAGTATTTCAAATCATTGGATGTGAATGAAGAATGCTCACTGATCAAAAGCATGGAGGATTTGGAAATAAAGGAACAAGCAAGTTATGACTACATAGACAAGGAGTATATCAGCATGAATGGTACTCTCTACCACATGAAGGTAAACACATTCCCAAGATTCATTGCATTTCTAGATTTAATAAAAATAGATAAAATAGTTTATGCAAATTGGGATGTGTTGAAAGAGAAGTTCATATACTTGCTTGAATGGTTCTACTTGGTTTATATGAAACAAGAGATGTTAGGCAGATTGCCCCCAACAATTGGGGCAGTCAAAATTGATTTGCTAGGCCTGTACAAATTTGTGGATGCTTTAGGAGGTTACATGAATATAACACTCAACAACAAATGGGCACAAGTTACAAACATCTTAGGATTGGCAAGTGAATACCATGAAGCAGTAAAAGGGATGTATAGAGAATACATTGGACTAGTCAAAGTGTACTATGAGGAAGCAAAGAGAATGGAGCATCAGGAGCCTGGAGACATGGCAGAGATAAGACCATGGGTGGATGCAATGGAGGCTGACATAGAAGAAGGACTAGAAGGGACTCCAAGGAAAAGGAGCAAAACTGCAAGGAAAGACACAGTTATGCAAGATGTCAACAAGAAAGATGAAAGCATGGAAGATGGTACAAGCAGCAGCAATGATGACTTTGTGGTCATTGTGTGAAATCAAGAACCAAGTACAGAAGCAAGAATCTACACTACAAGCATTAGGGATGAAAATGTGAACCTATTATAATGCTTGTAATGTTTATAGACTTTGTATTTATTCGTATTATGTATTATGTCAAATGGGTCAAAATGTGATGTTTGGGTTAAAATTGTCAAAGCCCAAACAGGCCCTTATTTAGTAAACGTTTTAGGCAAACGTTGTGACTTTTAGATAGTTAGTTAATATGACAGTTATTTCATGAAACGACGCCATGGTTCATGTTAACAATCATGTCGTTTCATGGAGTATAAAATGTATTGAATTCGAGTCAATAAGATAATCAAGTTCTAGAAAATTTCACTGTTTCATTGAAATACTTTTACACATTCACAAATACACAAACTGTCATATTTACCAAATGGTAAACACGAATTACTACATAGAGAACAAAATGTTTCCACCAAAACCTGTGAGAAATGTTCAACAAAGGTATCAGAGCACATGTTCTGAACCAGGGAAGAAGGAAACACAGAAAAGCCCTATTCAAAACCAAAACAAACGATACCCTAGTACAAACCCAAACACCCCACAACCCAGTCACAAGAAATACATTTCCCCTGAAGGGAAACAGTTGTTGAAGAAGAAAGTGGAAGAAGTTGTTACATACAATTCTCTGAAAATAAAGCCACCAGTGGGATTGGATTACAAACAGATTGGAGAAGAAAGCTATTTGTCAAAAAGGGACAAAAGGGCACGATGCTATATTTGCAAAAGAAGGGGTCATGTTTATTGGAGATGCACAAATAGAGGAAAAGGAATCAGGGAAGAAGACAATTCAAAAGCAATGGAATGCACACCAACAGCAACACCATCAATCACTGAAGGGTTCAAGTATGAACCAGAACAAGTACACTTGGATGTAGATTTCATGGTGAAAGGTTCTGACAAAGGAAACTGGGACAAAATATGGTATGTGAGTAGTGCCTATAAAAAGCATATGTGTCCCATGAAACAATTGTTCAGAAGAATGATTAGGAGATTCAAAGTAGAGGGAACAGAAGAAAAAGAAAGAAAGTTCATAGTTTCTTATGGTGTGGGTGAAGTGAATGTTGAGACAGAAGAAGGAGACTTGGTAATTTCAAATGTGATTTTCACTCCTGAAGTCACATTGAATGTGCTTAGTTTGGATCAGTTAGANATGTGAACCTGTTAATGCTTTGTAATGTTTTGTAGCCTTTATAAAACAATTCGTATTATGTAATATTTATTATGGGTCAAATGTGTTGTTTGGGTTAAAAACAGTTTAAGCCCAAACAGGCCCTTATTTGGAAAATCGTTTAGTGAAACATTGTGACTTTTAGAATAGGTAGTTATTGACAGTTATTTCATCAAACGACACAATGGTCTAGATTAACAAACATGTCGTTTGATGAAGTATATATATTGTAATGGTTCGAATCAATAGATATCAAGTTCTAGTAAAATTTCACTGTTTCATTGAAATACTTTTACACATTCACAAATACACAAACTGTCATATTTACCAAATGGTAAACACGAATTACTACATAGAGAACAACATGCATTCCACCAAAACCTGTGAAGAAGAATTCTCAACAACAGCATAGCGGTATCCATGTAAATGTAAGTGCTCCTCAACTTACTGGTTGTGGTTTCAAGTCTCGGTTGATTATGTGTGATTGTGTAAATTTGACTTTTCAGAAAAATTACAAATGATTTTTGGTTTAACCACTATAATAAAAGTTAATGACTCAATAAGTATTTGGAAGTAGGTTAGTTTAGTCTAATTAACATTAACGCTAGAATGATAAGGATAATGTTTTCAAATTATGTTATGCTAAAGAATATAATAACTCACGACTGTTTTTTTACATGTGTTTGAATTATAATTTTTAAATTTTGACATAGATTTTATGTGAATTGTTTGTGGCAGGCTATGAAGCTCCAAAATTAAGGTATAGCTATTGACTTCGCTTGTATATCTGCACATCCTTATAGTTAGCTAATACTATAGTTCTCACCGCCACTACTAGACAGAATCATGGTTATCGTATGTTCATGATAACCTATGTTTGGAAGAATGTTTTACTATCTCTTATAAATTACTCCGTAGGTAATTTCTTTTGTCGTTAAGTATTTAAAGTAACAGGAGAAAATTTTGAATAGGAAGTAGTAATTGATGATTGGAGGTGATACGGGTGTTTATGTTTGCCTGGAGATAACTAATTTTACTGTGTACATTTGAAGACAAGTTGCTGACAAAGTTGCAGCAGCTGGATTTTACGTAGTGGTGCCTGACTTTTTCTATGGAGATCCATGGCTACCTGAGAAACCATTGGCTTCATGGTTGCCTAATCATCAACCCGTGAGTCCCAAATTGTCTTTAATGTAGGCCATTTCGCTTCATAAAACACATAGTGCACTGAGTATTATTATTTATAACAGTGTTATTACAATAGTATTTTGATTCTATAAGTAAATGACTTTGAACCACCTTCGACCCATAAGACACATTTGACCTGTCGCCGTTTTAGCTAAAAATTGTATTTGACACAGTTGATATTAAAACAACTCAAATCGACCCACTTATAGTAAATGAACACTTGCCGCCTGCAACACGTTTTGTTAATTGTTTAACTTTTTGACTTCTGTTTTTTGGTTTCAGGACGACAAAGGGTGTGAAGATACAAGAAAGGTAGTTGCTGATTTAAAAAGCAAAGGAGCATCTGCTGTAGGAGTTGCTGGTTTCTGCTGGGGAGGTAAGATAGCGTTTATGCACTCATTGTGACTTTTTTTATAAGTAATCTCACATATTACTTTAGTAGTAGTTTGTTTGCCATTGCGATATTTGTAGGAATGGTTATTTCCAAACTGCCACCATATGGTGAGATTGAGGCTGCCGTTATACTACACCCTGGTCCACTAACAGCAGATGATGTTAATGGTAACTTTCTAATACCTTATAGTTATTTGCTCTACAAACACGTTCTCATGATTAACATTTGCGCCTTACACGTACTATCAGCAACAAAAGTCCCAACAGCATTTTTAGGTGCTGAATTTGATGAACATGCTCCACCCGACCAATTGAAAAAGTTCGGTGAATTATTATCATCAAAATCAGTAAGACTTTATGTGCCGCTTTTTCTTGTTTTCTTTGCTAAGATATTGCAAGAATTGGTATAAGCTAATCCCTGTGCTATTTATAGGTTGATAACTTTGTGAAGATATACCCTGGCGTTGCTCATGGGTGGAGTACAAGATACGAGGATGATGATGAGCATGTTGTCAAACAAGCAATGGAAGCACACTCGGACATGCTGAACTGGCTCACCAAATATCTCAAATAAGGAGAAGTTGCTGCAAAATTCATCAAATAGACACTAATTTTAAGGCTGTCAAAGATTAAAAATAAGAAGAGGTTATTGCAATAGTAGTGTTTCAAGATGGTGTTCTATGTTGGATATTTAAGGATTGCTTAATTCAAATGTATAAGTGAATATCCTACATAGGGGTTTGTTTCGAAAGTGTAATAAAAGGATATCACATTCATGTATATTTGGGCATGTATTGATGTCCCATGTTTTTTTTGGTTAACCATGGTTTCCGACCTTTATGCATACATGTACATGTTGTTGTCATTATATCAGTTTCTCGTTATATAAATTTTAGGCCTAAACCAAAATGATCTAGTTTAGTTATATTCCGCTATGTCATTATGTACGAAACATGGGTTCCAAAGAACACGACCACACTCTTTGGCTGCGTTTCTTTAGTTGAAACTTTTTCTACATGATCACAAAACCATCATGTAGATTACTCACTAGCTAAAAGTTTTTGATATATGTAAGCAAAAGAAGATGCAAGAGAACCTAATCAACCATAAAAATGGTAAACTGATTTATGTCCCATAACTGAATGGGAGTTCAGACAAACGATAGATACCAATAATATATGATAAATGAACTAGTAGGGTACCCGCGCGTTGTGGCGGCGGGTACCCTAAAATAAATGTTAACGGCATCAAATATTTAGTATTGTTTCCGCATGTCCGTCACAGGCAACTAATCAATATATAAAATGCTTAACGATATTTTATAAAGTGCAACAAGTGAATAAAATATATTCATTGATGAGACTACAAATTCATACGTTTGCCTTAGTAGCTTAATTACATTGTACCATGTGATAAGATGATTGTATACTTTAATGAACGGATGATTTAATTAGTGTATTAGTTGTACTAGTTATAATGCCCGCGCACGCGCGGTTTTTTTTTTTTTTTTTTTTTTTTTTTTTTTTTTTTTTTTTTAATTTTTTGAAATAATTATTTAAAAATTTTAATCCTATTGTTAATTGCATCTTATCTATATTTTTTGTATTTATCTTCTACTTGTGTTGTGGATAAATATAAAATCTTTTATATAATACAAGAATTACATTATTTCGGAATGTTTTTGCAAAACCCTTCTTATTGCAGACCAATAGGAGAGCTTGATTTTGACATATAAGTGAAATCAAGCAATATGATTGGCCAATAAAAAGTCAAAATTGAATTGATTTTGGTCAAACTTTAATAAATTTGGTGGAGAATTTGATTGATAAAAAAAAACACATAAAAATATAGGTGTCAAATTTATGAAAATAAAAACTTAAGAAAAGAGGAGGTAATTAATAAAACCTTAGTGGTTCATTTTAAATATATTAGAGTTAAGTGTAAAATTATAAGTCTCCATGTTTTTAAATAACTTTAGATAATAAACAAATAACCCCTTACACTTTATACCCCTACACTTTATAAATATTAACTTTGTTTAAAATTATATGAGTAATAGTATTAGTTTTTTTTTACTTTCATCCATTAAAATAAATTTGGTAAATATGCGAATTAGTTATAATATACGTTGCATATTTTTTAAACTAATGTTAGTTTTAAACTTTAATCCATTAAAATATTTTTTTAAATAAGGACTCATGTTACTATTTAAAAGTTTAATTTATGCGTACACGGGTTTGAAATACGGCTAAATTATTAGTAACGGGAATATAAATATCAAATGGTAAGCATGAGTTATTGTGATATTAAAATAAATATACGCGATTCTACTTATAATAACGACTCATGAAATTGTTATTTAAAATTTATATATGGATATCCATAAAAACAATTTAAAAACTTTACAGAGCATATTTTAACTTCATCAACGCTCATTATGTGCCACTAAACTCGCACATTTTATACAACGTGATATCAATAGTTAAAGTTAAACAACAACATTAACCTCAAACTTAACATGTCTGTCAGTTAAAAATATTATACAAAACTAATTATTAAAAAAACAAACAAAAACACATGGGTTAGATAGTCATTGTTTAATATAGAAGGTGTTTTCCTTAAATTATNTTCAAAAAAAATAAAAAATAAATAAAAATAGTTGGCCGTTGTAAAGGAATTAAAAGTATGTACATGAGAATTATTCAGCAAGAATATATAGTTTTTAATCAGCTTATTACGTTACTTCCTGCGATAATATTATTGAGTTGGTAATCACGGATGTGACATACAACCATTATTCTATACTTATGATTTATGTGTAAACCTCTTTTTGCTTTTAAATAGAATCCAAAAGAGACCTCAACAGAACTTTGGCATATGCCTTATCTAGCTGATAGTTTTTAGTAACCTATACTTATGAAACTTAGCAGGTGTTTCTTGTCATTGATAACACTAAAGGTGTCAACCAACGGTCTAAACTATGGGTGTCTTTTACCTTGATGATTTAGGCCAATTGTGAAAAAGTTGCATTAAAGTGAAAGGCAGGTAAAGATTCAAACAATCATAAAATACTTGTGGATGTACTCTTTGTCATTTTTTTAATGCATTTATAATTTAATTATACAAGTAATAATAATTACCTTATATAGTTCGGGTTTAGAGAAAAATTATTCTTATACATTATAAAAAATTATTTTTATACATTATACATAAACATAAGATTAAATTTGAGTTCTATCAACTACATATTTTTTTATTTATTTTTATGTAATAAAGAAGCTATAGTGTACGCATCTATGTTAATTTGGTAATTTTATGATTAAACATGAGAAGTAAATAACACAAACTTATGAAAATACAATTTTCCAAATAAAAAGGTACATTAGTAAACATGGTATGATGGTTATTCATAATCAAAGAAATTAATTAATCTTCAAAGCTATCTAAATATGCTACATATATTTACGAAAATATAAGTAAAAGAAATACCACAATTACAAAACACATCGTAAATTGATAGCACGGGTTTGCAAAACTAAAAGCATATATCACTAACATTTCATGCAAGTTAAGTACCATCATGTGATTTTGCTTGAATAATAAAATATAATTTTTAATCCAAAAGTATTCTCCTAAAATAATAGGTAGTTTATAACATATATACATATGATTTTTTATTTTTAGTCCACAAATTAAAACCATTTGAAACATGTAAGTGGTTCATTTCTTAATCGATAATAATACATAATCAAAACGAAATTTTAAAAACCATGTGCGTGCACAGGTATTATAACTAGTGTTACATAATAAGAAAATAACCTTTTTTTTTAAATATCTTATCTATATTTTTTGTATTTATCTTCTGATAAATATAAAAAATAATCTTTTTTTTTATAAATAAAATTATTACTAAATAAGGTATGGTTCCAATTTTTTTGAAATGAAAAATTCCTAATAGGGTTTTTGTTTTATTATATAAAAGATTTGATTTAAATGATTGTATTTGTGCTTTGAATAGTTGTAAGTAATGCTCTTTATTTTTAATTACTTAAAATTTATACAGGAAATCTTAAATATTTAATAGGAGAGAAGGTCCAATGTCTATTATAAGTAGTATAGATAAATGAGCGACATAAACTCACGATAGACCCTCACGAATTGAAGTAATAATTCGCTAATAAAAAAAACACTTTAAGGACTTATAACATATATGTTTTTAAGAAATGTTGGTGTTTTACTTAGTGATGCTTATATAACTACTCCGCCAACAAAAATATACTCCTTCCTTTTTAAATTAATAGTCTTTCGATAAAAAGCAACATACAATTTAAAAAGCTAGGGGTTTGTCTAACAAGTGTCTTAAGGGCACCAGTTAAACTTCATTCATAAAACACAAACTTTTTTTTTTAAATTACAAATGGCATTTAATGCACGTTAATTAAACTCGTAAATTACCATAACTAAATCTGATTTTTAATTTAATAAACTCAAAGTTTCTTTAGATAATAAGGTTAAACCTTGTCCCAAGGGCATCCATTATGGTAAACCTTTCTAAATGTCTATAAATGTGTTATGACATTAAATTATAAATGTGTTATGACTCGGACTGTATTTTCCTCAATAGGCGAAGGTACACCTTTTTACTCGCAACGAGAAATGAACGATATGATGAAGAAGTTGAAGAGGAGCTTGCTGTACAGAGATCTGCAAACCAGGTGCAACAAGATAATTTTCAATCGAATGGTCGCCTTCTTGTCTCAATCACTAGGTATGTCCGAGCTAGCGAACATGTTTCCGGGTTCCATGAGAGAACATGGTTCCACAAGTGAGACCTCCCCCTCGAGCGGGAATCTTGATGATAATGGAAACGAGGATGACGGGAATGGGGATGATGGGAACGGGAATATGTGGGCATGGCAGTAATGTGTGTTTCATGAACTTTGGTTATGTTTAGTTATGTTAACTTGCGGATATTTATGGTTGTGTATGAACATGTGGTATGCGAATTTTGGTCTCTTTTGTTAAATATTAGGCGGATATGGATGTTTTAGGATGTATGCACTCTGTATGAACTTTGGTAGGCGAATATGTAAGTTTTAGCAGATGTTTTATGTTTATGAACTTTGGTTGGATGTTTTAGCGGATTTGCATGGTTTTATTGCACAATTTTTATAGCATACTGCTATGATATACAAGTAGATTTTTCGGAAAAATTAATCTGAAAAACTTGTATATTACAGCAGTATGTTGTCAAAAATGTGCATGACTATTGGCGAGGATATATTCTCGCCAAAGACCAACTGGGCCACTCATCGTAGCTGCTAAAAACGCTTTAATTAAATATAAATATAATTAATTAATTAATTAAACATAAACACTTTAGCGACGACCTTTAAAGAAGACATGTTGTCTCTAAAGGAGTATGGGCCAGGGTAGTTAGCTTTGACTAGGAAAAAGTGAGACCCACACAAGTCGGCGCGAAAACGTTGAAAATGTCGTCGCCAAATTCTTTAGTATCGAGGCAATGGCGACAACAATTTTTTTGAGAGGGGGCATGTCGTCGCCAATAACCTTTAAGGACGACATGACCTCTCCGGATAAATAAATAAATAAAAAATAAAAAAATAAACTCCCTTAAAGGCCCAAATGTTTATGTGTTATTGGGTTGGTTTCCACAAATATCTATTACAATAATATCTACTACATATTTATTAAAAATCAATAGGGTGAGCAAAATCAACTCACGACCAAAAACCGACCGAAACCGACCCCGACCCCGACCGACACAAACCGAGCTATACTCGGGTCGAGACTCGGGTTGGGATTTTCAGGAAGTCAAGACTCGGGATAAACCGACAAAACACAAAGAAAACCACACAACTCGGGACTCGGGTTAGGACTCGGGATATACTCGGGTCGGGATTCATTTAGGGATTTCCCGGTGCGGTTTTGGGATGGGTGGAGCTCGGGTCGGTTTCGGCCCAATGCTCACCCCTAAAAATCATGCTCACCCCTAAAAATCATTTTCTTTAAAACTTACAATAAGTAAATTTTATTAAAATAACCTCAATTCAAAAAATTTAAATTTCTACGTCTTATCACCTACACAATAGTTATATTTTTTCAACATCATTTTTCATTCTTCTAAAATGGTTTTCTTATACTAACTAAAATTAATATGATATATTTGCAATATTTTAATTAAAAACATATATAAGAACGTTTTTGTAATAATGTATATAAACATATATAAAATGTATATAAAACCGTATATAAAAACATATGTAAAAACGTATAAAAAACATATATAATAACGTATACAAAAACTTATATAAAACGTATAAAAAGTATATAAGAACATGTATAAAAATGTATATAAAAACGTATATAAGAATGTTTATGTAATAACGTATATAACGTATATAAAAACTATACAAAAACGTATACAAAACCTTATATAAAAACGTATAAAAAAGTATATAAGAACGTGTATAAAAACGTATATAAGAACTTTTTGTAATAACGTATATAAAAACGTATATCAATCCAAAAATGTATATAAAATTGTTTAAAACTTTATATGTTTACATAAAAACATATCTAAAAATAGAAAAAAAAATTAAATAAGTCGAAATTTTAAAATTATAAACTGCCATTAGTTTAAAAGATGAACGCTGCAACAATCATTAGCCAAAAGGGCTAAAGTGTAAATTCTAACGATAACCACTTAATGCTGGTTAAAATCAGGGACCAAAATTTGCTCAAAGGTTTCCCACAGGAACAGTTCTTGCACTTTTGAAATGGTTGGGACGAAACCTACAATTTGATTCATACACGATTTATGCAATTAACTCTAAAGAAAATTTACGAATTTGATGCACGAATAGTTTTCGGTACAAGACCACGTGGACAAGGTGGATAATTTAATGGACAAATCAAATGCCATAAATATATGGGACATGCAGACATCCATTTTTCATTGGTTTAATTACTTGAAAATTTACCATACTTGCCACTTTTTGTTATTGTGTGTATTGATCTTTTTTTTTTCTTATTGTGTGCACTGAACTTTCTAATTTCGATTATTATTTTGTAAGGGTAAAATGGTTACAAAATACACACAATAATCGAAATTTGAAAGTTTAGTACACACAATAAGAAGAATAAAAGTTAAGCACAATAACAAAAAGTGTCAAATAAGACACATTTTCAAACAGTTAACTCTTTTCCATATAACGTAATCTCATTCGTCACTTTAATTTTGCTAATATGATTTCTGTCTCATTCCCTTAATACAAATAAGTATTCACCAACTATATTCTGTAGTACAAGTTAACTTAAACTTTCTAATAAGATCATCATGTCAGGTCCTCAATGTTGTGAAAATCCACCGACGCTTGGATCGAGCACCGGAGAAAATATATGGGACATGCATGGGGTAGGTGACATAAATACATCCATTTTCTATATAACGTAAGCTCTTTCGGCACTTTAATTTTGCTAATATCATTCCCTTAAACTTTCTGATAATATCATCATGTTAGGTCCTCAATGCTGTGAAAATCCACCGACGCTTGGATCGAGCACCGGAGAAAACGGTCGTATAGAAGAAATAGGAGGCTTGAAATCGTATAATACTGGTTCACTTGATTCTAAGCTTGCTGTTGTTCTCATTTCTGATATTTATGGTATTTTTCTGCTCTCTTTCATTTTCTCGATCGTTTTCCATTGGTTTAGTCGACCAATAAGTAATGATCCAGTTGACGAGCTTTAGAAACTTGAAGTTTAAAATCATAGGATCAAATAAATTAAAATAATAAACTGATTTGACTGTAGTCTAGCTAGCGGTATGTGAGCGCTATCGAACAAGTATTTGTGAGTTTATTCGCAGTGTGTCGTGGGTGTTTAAATGCGACTCTCTAAACAAGTTTGTTATTGATTTATGATTAAACTACGAAAATAAAAGTTAATGAATCAATAAATATGTGAAATAGTTTAGTCTTTAGCATTAATGCTAAAAACCCTAGTGATAAAAAGCTTGTGAGTATCATCAATTCATCATTAAAATGTGAGAGATCACGAGTTCAATTACTGTTTGGTGCAAACAACCGTGATGTGGCCACAAAGGGGAGGGTTTGATGTTATGTTTGTGTGGCCAGGGGGCTTAATTAAACCGTGTGACTTAGTTTGTTTAATCGGTCAAAAGGTCGGAAACCATGGTTAAAAAAAATATAATGCTAGAATTAATGATGACGATAATGTTTTCATTATGTTATGTTAGAGAATGTCATAAATCATAAAAATGTTTTTTCATATTGGTTTGAATTATATCATATAAACTTTAACATGGATATTCTGTGAATTTTTCGTGGCAGGATATGAAGCTCCAAAATTAAGGTATAGCTATCGACTTCACTTGTATATGTGCACATCTTTATAATTAGCTAATATATCACTGCCACTACTAGATGTATAGAATCATGGTTATCGTAGAACATGAGGACTATTATCATGATAACCCAATTAATTTTGTGTTTGGAAGAATGTTTTACTATCTACTACGGAGTATAAATTAGGTGATTTCTGTTGCCATTAAGTGTTTAAACTTTAAAGAGAAAATTTTGGATAAGAAATCGTTATTGATGATTGGAGGTGATACGGGTGTTTATGCTTGCTCGTTGATAACTAACTTTACTGTGTAAATTTTGAAGACAAATTGCTGACAAAGTTGCAGCAGCTGGATTTTACGTGGTGGTGCCTGACTTTTTCTTTGGAGATCCATATGCATCTGAGAAACCAATGGCTTCATGGTTTCCTAATCATCAACCCGTGAGTCCCAAATTGTCTTTGATGTAGGCCATTTCGCTTCATAAAACACATAGTGCACAGAGTATTATTCTTTATAACAATGTTATTGCAATAGTATTTTGATTCTATAAGAAAATGACTTTGAACCACCTTCGTCCCATGAGACCCATTTGACCGTCACCGTTTTAGTTAACAATTGTATTTGACCCAGTTGATATTAAAACAACTCATAACCACCCACTTATAGTAAATGAACAAAAATTGCCGCTTGCAACATGTTTTGTTAATTGTTTCACTTTTTGACTTCCGTTTTTTTGGTTTCAGGAAAAAGGGTGTGAAGATGCAAGAAAGGTTGTTGCTGATTTAAAAAGCAAAGGAGCATCTGCCGTTGGAGTTGCTGGTTTCTGCTGGGGAGGTAAGACAGCGTTTGTGCACTAGTGTACCTTTTTTTATAACTAATATTTCAAATTTAGTAGTTTTCTGCCATCGTGATTTATGTAGGAATAGTCCTCTCGAAACTATCACCATATGGTGAGATTGAGGCAGCCGTTATACTACACCCTGGTCCACTATCAGATGATGATATTAATGGTAACTTTCTCAAATCTTGTTTAGGAGCACTTATTTGCTCAACAAACACATTTTCATGATTAACATTTGCAACTTATACTATCAGCAACAAAAGTCCCAACAGCCATTTTAGGTGCTGAATTTGATGAATATTGTTCACCTGAAGAACTGAAAAAGTTTGGGGAGTTATTATCAGCAAATTCAGTAAGACTTTCTTTGCTAATTTTCTTGGTTTTTTTTTTTTTTTTTTTTTTTTTTTTTTTTTTTTTTTTTTTTTTTTTTTTTTTTTTTTTTTTTTTTTTTTTTTTTGGTTTTTTTGGTGCTATGACATTGCAAATTTTCTTTTACAATAACTAAACCCAGCGTACTGCTTACGTTCTTTTGTAGGTTGATAATTTTGTGAAGATATACCCTGGCGTTACTCATGGGTGGACTACAAGATACAATGATGATGATGAAAATGCTGTCAAACAAGCAATGGAAGCACACTCGGACATGCTGAACTGGTTTACCAAATACCTCAAATAAGAAGTTGCTACAAGATATATCGAATGGCCACTTTAGTTGTATTCAGTTGGGGCCAAATAAAAAATAAAAAAATATTATAGCAGTATGATGTGATTTATGTTAGCTTTTTATGGAATTAGACTATGGTTGCTTAATTCAAATGTATAAGTGAATATCTTACTTAGGGGTTTGTTTCGTATGCGAAATAAAAGGATTTCACATTTGGGCATGATTGATTTGCTCTATGTTAGAATTTGTATGAACTCAGATCAAGTACTTGTACATGTACATGTTGTTGCTGATATCAGTTTATCGTTATATAACTTTTAGCCTTTTAGGCCTAAATCAAAATGATCTAGTTTAGCCATGTTTGGCTATGTCATCTTGCACGAAATACTTCCAAAGGAAACATACTTACGGACACGACCAAACAGTTACAAAGAACGCAACATACCACACTCTTGGGTTGCATTTCTTTCCTTGAAATTTTTACTAGATGATCACAATATCATCATGTAGATTACTCACTAGCGCTTCAAGTTTTTGATATATTACAAAATAAGTTGTATGAGAACCTAATCAACCATAAAAATGTTAAACTGGTTAATCTACCTTAAATGAATAACAAAGACGATGATGTTTTTCCCGGTCAGGTTACCTGGGGAGAGGGAGCTTTTTTGACTCAGATGTACCCGGGACCGCTATTTGCCCTTCCCTGGCCACTCTCATATGTACACATAGCGAAGTTTGACCACTGATCTCTTGTGAAGAAACAAAACACCTTACGTGGATAACGAGTTAAGGCAAAATATATAAATAGCAATAATACATGATAAATGAGCCAAGTCAGACATAAACTTACAATAAGCTCTACGTTAACCAAAAAAAAAAAAAAAAAAAAAAAAAAAATTTGAAGACTTATACTCTATTACTTCATACGTTTCTTTAAAAAATGTATAGGGTTTATTTGATGATTATAAAGCTATTAAGCTAACAAAAATATAGTATAAATTAACAAAGTAGAAAACTTAAAACATAAGAAAAGATGTGGCTTGTAGGTTGGGTTTAGCATATTTGTGAGTGTTTGACTTTGACTAACGGAATATACATAACACATGTAGCGTTAGCTTTTATCAACGGCTTTTGACAGTTGAGGTCATGAGGGACCAAGTGTAAGTTAGGTAGTGTTTTGTGTGTAAAGTGACTTGTGTGGCTTAAACAAAAGATAACGTGCTATCTCGTTACCCGCCCCACAAAAACAACTTATGTTTTACACCCCATCACCTTTAAGGGGGGAAAAAAAATGTCTAATATGATATATATAAAAGTTAGTAACTAGCTAAAATAACTTTTTGATAAGATAATACTTGTTAGGTGTGCAAACTAAATTTCACACAGGTAAAAAAATAATTTTATAAAGTTAACGTATAAGATTGATGAATTATTTATTTCATTGCGAATTGGTGTTAAAATGTATCAAAATTGATCTTATATGTTGAATATTGTGAGATTTTGAACCGTGGTAACAAAAACGGTGAGTTTTTTTTAAGAAAACTCGGATATAAGTTTTACGATTTTAAAGATACAACAAGTACATAATAATGTAAACAATATTTAAAGTCTGAATAAATGTCTTTTTAAGGAAATTCCATTTATTGTGTACAACGTCATTAGGTGACGAACCATTCAAGAGATACGGGGTACCAAACAATAGGTGTAAACAATAAATAGATCGACTTTGATTTGAATATGCTATGAAGTTTCTTGCTGTTTAATTTTGGTTGCGAGGAAAACAAGAAGTTCAACAAAGGGACTCAATTGGCTTTTTGAAAACGATAACTATTAGTTTTGTCTTGCTAATGCCAATTTTGTTTTGTCATCAACTTATATGTAACATTGTTAAGAGAGTCCGGTGCAGTGCATTCATGACATGTCACAAGGTAACTTTTGCACCTTTGTGGCATTTCAAATTGCACCGGCACTTGGTGTTATAGGTGCAAATACCATCCGGTTGAATATACGTTATGTGTATTTTTTATTTTTTATTTTTTTTATTTTTTAAATTTTGTGAGTGATTGATATGTATTTTTGGTTGTGTGTTATAGAAATTTTATTAGGAAGAATGTTTATGTTATAATAATTTTATAAGGTATTGCTGAAATAACATTTTATAGGGTATCACCTCTTTAACTCCATAATTGCATTAAAAGCAACATAATTTATTTGCGAAGTAGTATTGAAAATGAAAAAGGAGAAATGCCCGCATTTAATATAAGGAATTTTTTTAAAAAGAGGAGCCAACAATCTTGGAGTTCACGGGAGAGTATGGGGGCCTGCCGCTCCACTTGTATTTTTTTATAAAACCCTATCTTAAATTGTCAAATTGTCAAATTTTCAAAAAAAAAAANCTTGATAAAGGGACCTAATAAAGGGACCTAATCATGGACCTAATGCTTAAAATACTTGTACAGTGCATGCACTGTACAAGTATTTTAAGCATTAGGTCCATGATTAGGTCCCTTTATTAGGCCCATCAAACATTTTCCAAAAAAAAAACATGTTTAGTTGTAAAAAAAGGTTTTATATTTTAGAAAAAAATTATAAGGGAACTAGAAATTCAAAAGCATCTTCATCCAACATTTTTCTAAATTTTCTTTTCTAGAAGTAAAAATAAAATATCGGCTGTTCTAATTCACAACATGATTTCATAAAATTACGAAAAAAAAAATGAAATATGTGATTTTTTATGTTTTTTCTTTTCATTTTTTCTAAACCAAACAAGTTTTTGGAAAGATATATATGCAATTCCCTTTTAAAATTATATAAGTACAACACTAAAACATATTTTTTAAATTGTGAACAATTTTGAAAGGAAAAAAATGCACATCCAATTTTCTAAAAAGATAGAAATACAAAAATCAAAAGAAAAAAATTCAAAAAATTATTAACTCTCTCGTATCTTGGTAAATATGACTAGTATTTAAATGTCAAAGTTTCATAAGAAATGTTATTACAAATAATTCCTATAAACCAGAAGATATAATCATTCAAAGAAGTTTAATAAGTTAAATTTACAAAATACTAAATAAATGTATCTAAAAAAAATGTCAACAAAAATAAAAAATATATAAAAATCCTTCATTGCCTTTTTTTTCCTTTACTTTTCTTGCAAGGTTGGCAGTTACGTCACTAAACTGTTAACCTTTAATACAGTATTTAATCATCTTTAATATTAAAAACTGTAAAGATTGCTTCCTACATACTATTTCATTTTTCATATCTGAAACGAATATAACAACCAACCTCAAGAACATATACTACTTTTTCTCTATATAATTTCTAAGCTTCTTTAAAGATCACATTTTCATCACACCTCAGATAAGTTCTCTTTGCTCATTTCATGCTCTTTTTATATTCTCAAATTTCTAAACAAGAAAATTTATAAAATAAAAAAAACTTTGCATAAGAATTATCATATGAGCATTTAGAATTTTCATGTATATTTTTTTAGAATCTCATGTTGGATGCAATATAAGTGTTTAGTTTAGTTTTTAAGGTTTTGGAGTCATAAGTTTCACACAGTGAAGGTGTTTTTGTGTGTGAAATTTTCTTGTGGGGTTAGAAGTCTTTTTGGTTTATAGAAGTTGTTTATCTTGAAAATATAAAAGGTGGTAAAAAAAAGTTTTTTAGTTCTTAGAGTTTTCACATAGTGAAGGTGTTTGTGTGTGAAGTTTGTTTGTTATAAGATTTTTCGAGAGATTAGTTCTTGAGCTGATTGCTTTACGGATGCTAAGATAAAACGAAATCTAGTATTTTTATCGATTCTAGCTACAATGGGTAAGAAATCAGGGAAAAATAAGACACATGGTGAATCAAAGCCGACGGATAATAGTACACGAAAAGCATATGATAAGGACACTGAAGTTTTCATTTCCATGGCACAAGAGCATAAAGAAGAGGGTAATAAGCTGTTTCAGAAGAAAGACTATGAAGGCGCTATATTGAAATATGAAAAAGCTCTGAAGCTGCTTCCTGGAAACCATATAAATGTCTCGTATCTTCATTCTAGTATGGCAGCGTGTTATATGCAAATGGGGATCAGTGATTTTCCAAAGGCTATTCACGAGTGCAATTTGGCTCTTGAAGTCACACCTAAGTATAGTAAAGCACTCCTGAAACGAGCTAGGTGTTACGAGGCTTTAAATATGTTAAATTTGGCTTTTAAAGATGTTAGTGTCGTGTTGGATATGGAGCCGAAGAATGTCATGGCATTGGAGATTGCTGCTAGAGTTAAACCTCTTACTGACAAGAAGTTGACGGAAAATGGTGGTAAGGTGAGTGAAGAAGAGATTAAGGCTCCTCAGGTTCCAGATTATGTTGAAAAGGCACCTGGGAAATCAGTGAAAGAAAAGAAGAAAAAAAATAAAAAATTTGAGAAGGTAGATGAAAAGAACGATAAGGGTGACAATAAGGGGAAAACTGAAAAGATTCGTGAAAAGGTTCTCGATCCAGTTGATGAGGATAAAGAAACCGAAGATAAGTTGGTGATTGAGGAAAAAATAAGGGTTCTTAGCAAAGAAGACGAGCCTAAAAGGAGTATAAAGTTAGTATATGGGGATGATATAAGATGGGCGAAAATCCCTTTTAATTGTGATGTTTTAGAGCTGAGAGAAATAATATCCAATCGGTTTCCACTTTCACGAGCTGTTCTAATGAAATACCAAGACCAAGAAGGTGACATGGTCACAGTCACCACAAACGAAGAGTTAAGATGGGCCGAATCAGCTTCTCGTCATCATGGGTCAGTCAAACTCTACGTCGTAGAAGTCAACCCTGAACAAGATCCCTTTTTTGATCATGTTAGAAGGCAAGAACAGAAACAAAAGCTTATAAAGTCTTCAGCTTGCATTGATGATTGGATTCTGGAGTTTGCTCAGCTTTTCAAGAATTATGTCGGATTTGACTCTGATGCATATTTGGATCTTCACGAGATTGGTATGAAGTTATACACCGAGGCTATGGAGGATACAGTAACGAGTGAAGAAGCTCAACAGCTTTTTAGCAATGCAGCCGATAAATTTCAGGAAATGGCAGCTTTGGCTTTGTTTAACTATGGAAATGTTCATATGTCAAGAGCAAGAAAACGAGCTTACCATACAGAAGATGCTTCACGAGAGTCAATGCTTTCGCATATCAAAGATTTGTACGAGTGGGCACAAACTGAGTACTCGAAAGCTGGTGAAATGTATAAAGAATCACTTAAAGTCAAACCCTAAAAAAATCCTTCATTGCCTTTTTTTTCCTTTACTTTTCTTGCAAGGTTGGCAGTTACGTCACTAAACTGTTAACCTTTAATACAGTATTTAATCATCTTTAATATTAAAAACTGTAAAGATTGCTTCCTACATACTATTTCATTTCATATCTAAAACGAATATAACAACCAACCTCAAGAACATATACTACTTTTTCTCCATACAATTTCTAAGCTTCTTTAAAGATCACATTTTCATCACACCCCAGATAAGTTCTCTTTGCTCATTTCATGCTCTTTTTATATTCTCAAATTTCTAAACAAGAAAATTTATAAAAAAAACTTTGCATAAGAATTATCATATGAGCATTTAGAATTTTCTTGTATATTTTTTTAGAATCTCATGTTGGATGCAATATAAGTGTTTTGTTTAGTTTTCAAGGTTTTGGAGTCATAAGTTTCACATAGTGAAGGTGTTTTTGTGTGTGAAATTTTGCTTGTGGGGTTAGAAGTCTTTTTGGTTTATAGAAGTTGTTTATCCTGAAAATATAAAAGGTGGTAAAAAAAGGTTTTTTGTTTCTTAGAGTTTTCACATAGTGAAGGTGTTTGTGTGTGAAGTTTGTTTGTTATAAGATTTTTCGAGAGATTAGTTCTTGAGGTTTCATCTTTGTAAGTTGTTTATACCTTGAGCTGATTGCTTTACGGATGCTAAGATAAAACGAAATCTAGTATTGTTATCGATTTCAAAATGGGTAAGAAATCAGGGAAAAATAAGACGCATGGTGAATCAAAGCCGACGGATAATAGTACAAGAAAAGCGTATGATGAGGACACTGAAGTTTTCATTTCAATGGCACAAGAGCATAAAGAAGAGGGTAATAAGCTGTTTCAGAAGAAAGACTATGAAGGCGCTATATTGAAATATGAAAAAGCTCTGAAGCTGCTTCCTGGAAATCATATAAATGTCTCATATCTTCATTCTAGCATTGCAGCATGTTATATGCAAATGGGGATCAGTGATTTTCCAAAGGCTATTCAAGAGTGCAATTTGGCTCTTGAAGTCACACCTAAGTATAGTAAAGCACTCCTGAAACGAGCTAGGTGTTACGAGGCTTTAAATATGTTAAATTTGGCTTTTAAAGATGTTAGTGTCGTGTTGGATATGGAGCCGAAGAATGTCATGGCATTGGAGATTGCTGCTAGAGTTAAACCTCTTACTGACAAGAAGTTGACGGAAAATGGTGGTAAGGTGAGTGAAGAAGAGATTAAGGCTCCTCAGGTTCCAGATTATGTTGAAAAGGCACCTGGGAAGTCAGTGAAAGAAAAGAAGAAAAAAAGTAAAAAATTTGAGCGGGTAGATGAAAAGAAAGACAAGGGTGACAATAAGGGGAACACTGAAAAGATTCGTGAAAAGGTCGATCCAGTTGATGAGGATAAAGAAACCGAAGATAAGTTGGTGATTGAGGAAAAAATAAGGGTTCTTAGCAAAGAAGACGAGCCTAAAAGGAGTATAAAGTTAGTATATGGGGATGATATAAGATGGGCGAAAATCCCTTTTAATTGTGATGTTTTAGAGCTGAGAGAAATAATATCCAATCGGTTTCCACTTTCACGAGCTGTTCTAATGAAATACCAAGACCAAGAAGGTGATATGGTCACAGTCACCACAAACGAAGAATTAAGATGGGCTGAATCAGCTTCTCGTCATCATGGGTCAGTCAAACTCTACGTCGTAGAAGTCAACCCTGAACAAGATCCGTTTTTTGATCATGTTAGAAGGCAAGAACAGAAACAAAAGCTTATAAAGTCTTCAGCTTGCATTGATGATTGGATTCTTGAGTTTGCTCAGCTTTTCAAGAATTATGTCGGATTTGACTCTGATGCATATTTGGATCTTCACGAGATCGGTATGAAGCTATACACCGAGGCTATGGAGGATACAGTAACCAGTGAAGAAGCTCAACAGCTTTTTAGCAATGCAGCCGATAAATTTCAGGAAATGGCAGCTTTGGCTTTGTTTAACTATGGAAATGTTCATATGTCAAGAGCAAGAAAACGAGCTTACCATACAGAAGATGCTTCACGAGAGTCAATACTTTCGCATATCAAAGATTTGTACGAGTGGGCACAAACTGAGTACTCGAAAGCTGGTGAAATGTATAAAGAATCACTTAAAGTCAAACCAGATTTTTATGAAGGTTTTCTAGCTTTGGGACATCAAGAATTCGAGCAAGCAAAACTTTCTTGGTATTATGCAATTGGCACAAATGCTGATCTTGAAAAATGGGATTACTCAGAACTTATTCAACTTTACAATAAAGCCGAAGAGAATATGGAAAAGGGTATGCAAATGTGGGATGGTATCAAAATTGAAGGTGCAGAACAGGCTGCAAATATGAGGTCTTTGATTAATGTTTCATGGGGTACGATGCTTTATGAAAGATCGAGTATGGAATATAAACTCGGGCTTCCTTCTTGGCATGAATGCTTGGAGATCGCTGTTGAAAAATTTGAGCATGCTGGCATTTCGCTTACAGATATAGCTGTTGTTATCAAGAATCACTGTTCTAATGATGCTGCACCAGAAGGTAATTATGTTCTATATATTTTTTGGAATATTTGTATGTATCTTTGGTGTCGTGTTTGACCAGTTTACTTGTGTGGGTCGATTTGGGTTATGTTTTTATCTCTAACGGGTCAAATATGTGGTGATTAGATGTCTTTTGCTATGATTGAGGCTTATGGGTCTTTTTTATTTTCTTTTGAATCTTCATGAAATCTTGGAAGTGAGTTTTGACCTTGAATTATTGTTCTTTAGGTTTAGGCTTCGACATTGATGAGATAGTACAAGCATGGCATGAAATGTATGAAGTGAAAAGATGGCAAAGTGGTGTTCCTTCTTTCAGATTAGAACCTTTGCTTCGGAGACGAGTTTCTAAACTCTTTTATGCCTTGGAACATGCACAATGACTGCCACCTCAGGATCGAGTTATTCCGAGGTGAAGGAAAAGGGTACTTCTTGCTCCATAATTCACTGCTTGGTAAGTAAACAAACTAATATCTAACTTTAAATTTGCTTAGTCAAACAGTTTCTAGTTGTACTACCTTTGCACATGAATACTTTCAACAACTTCCATTTGGGTTGTCTCATATTGATCACTATATTTCAATTTTGGCAAATTGTAAAAGCTAGAATGACATATCTGCCCATAGTTGTTTCGGATTGTTAGCATCTTCCACATGCACCCACATTATAATTTTCTCTTTGCGTACTTGTTTCATCAAATACGTCTGGCGACAATTATGGCCACAAAAGGTCCTCCACTGATATTGAAAACGACTTATCGAAGAAAAAGAATAATGATTATTGGTGTCTGAAAACATGTTGCATCTTATTTGTGTTCCCATGTTATAGTTTTTCCATTGTGCGCTTATTGTTTCTCGGTTTGCTTATAAAATGACGATGATACCCTGAGTGAACTAACTTGTTCATACTGCGCTAGAAAACTGATAAATTGCATTTTGCAGGTACTCACATCAGAGGTTCAAAAGTTTGCTGCAGCTTCAAACTCAGCACTAGATATGTAGAAGTTTAAAAGGGGTTACATTTAATTTGTTTTAACAGGCGAGATGTAATTATCATGAAAAAAAGAAGATAATGGATAGTACAAGGTGTAGTTACAAAAAAGGTCAATAAGCAGTCTCTAAAGTAGTACATCTTTTTATTGTATTTGTTTTAGGGGCATATAGATACAGGTACTGTGTTATTGGTTTGCAAGCTTTATTCATTTGGTGTGTACTATTATTTATTAATGAATGCTGATTTGTTAGAAGTAGTTTTGGATTGAAGAAAGTACCTTCAACTGGCTTATGCATGTGACTGTATTTACCCCCATGATTATGTTCATCCTGAAAACTCTGATGTCAAAAAGCTTAAAAACACATACACGTACGCTCGATAAGAATGTGATTGTCCCGTTATGTTCTGAACTCTACCAACTCAGCTAAAGTTCTCATAAGTAGAGTTCATTACATCATTTACAGGACAGTGGTCACACGCCTCAACCAACGAATGCTTCATTCAATGCATGCACCAAAAAGTTAAAGTAATCGTACTCAATTCTCATTTCATCATAACCACCTCACTCCAAAACAAACGTCACATGGTTAATAATCGCATTCCATGAACAAAAAATCACTTTTACTGTTTTCTTTAAATAAGCTGTATACAATATTTCGAGATGTACGAACAAAAAATAATGCACTGCATTAAGTACAAGTAACTCTAGCTCTGAAAAAAATGAGTAATCCCCAAAAAGGCAAGTTGTACAACACATCATGTTTAGGGACCATAGTGGTATTGCTTGTATAATCATAACGCAGCCCTAGATTTGGAACCTCGGCCTAATCCTAGCCCTAAGCCTACTGGAACAGAGTCCGTTTTTGGTTTACTTTGGTTTCCGTGGCTGCAACTTGAAGAATGCACATGAGTGTTGGTTTGTGCATTATTGTTTAAATCGACATGACCATGTCCATTTCCATTTGTTTGATGAGAATGAGCAGCAGCAGAATGACCTCCGTTTGGCATGTTTAGAGCTAGACTCGAATTAGACATTGGCATCATGTTTATACCCTCGGATTGAGCTGCTGCTTCTAGAATCTCAATGTCATCGTTGTAACCATTTATTAAGAAGTCTGAACAATTTTTCTTGCAGCCGTGATCGTATGGGTTTCTAAATCGGCCTCCAGGGCCTCTTAAGTAGTTATATCGCATCATGTTTGCCATTTCATTTGTTGTGATGTTACGACCAACCTGCACCAACATAAGTTTGCAACATATTTGATTTTTCATTTTCTTTCCAGATAAAATCGAGAAGCACCAACAGAATCAAAGATTTGAGATTAAGATGCGTCGGTGCATATTATGAAAGGCAGTGTGTATATTATTATATACATCACAAATGCCTCCAGCGAGGCTTGAACCCACAACCTCTAGGTTGGTGGGCAACTCACATACTACTAGACCAAAGGCCTTGGGTTTATATACATCATAAGTTACTTAAAATAACGAGGGAAAAAGATGAAAAAAAAACCATACCTGAGAAATTTGCATAAACGTTAATGCCGCCACACCAATGAAGAGGGAAAAATCTGAAATTATAAATAATAGAACACCGAGGTGTTGATTACCAACATGATGCAACCACGCTCCAAAAGAAGATGGGGCCAATGGATCGGTCATGATTCCTGCAAGAAGAATGATGTTCTATTAGCCTGTGAAATCAGCTATCTACAAAGATCTACAAGAAGGTTATCCATGTACCACCTTTCTGGAGAAACAGGTCCTGTAGTTCAAAACTTATGAATTATGAATTATGATAAGACTCGCTCAAGGTTTTGACAGTTGCATTGACCAATAGGAGTACAGAGCAAAAAAAGCTGGAGATAGAAAAAGTCCAAATTTATATGCCAAGTAGAGGCGGCAAATGTGTGTGACGGGTGGATTAGGTAATGGGTCAAAGCAGGGAACGGGTCGGGCCGACTCGCAGGCACTTTTTTCGTCTTTCTTTTCTTGAATATTATTAATATTTAAAGTTACATATGTGATAAAAATATCTTGTTAGAATGTTAATCTAATATCTGACATAAAACAATTTAGGAGGGTAATGACATGTGATTTGTGAATAAACTTTTCGTGGCTTTTAACCTGTTCAACCTGTTTTCATTTTAGCTGAACTCTTAAGTTTACACATTTAATAAGTACAAGTAAAAGCCTTAAATTGACCCATTTATCCATAAAAGGTCCTGGACTGCGACCTCTAATTTGAAGGTTGAATTTAGAACTACTAGGTCTGAATAACAATATCTAGAATTACAATTGGATTCTCTCTTTTGTGACATGGAGTATTATACTATTATTTGAACAGAACCAATAAGAAAACCATACTTGTAAGAGCAACCGTGCCGGTTATTGCCATAGCGCTAACTTCCACAACAAGAAAGCACACAAAATCCCATTTGTTCTTCTGTATCAAAGATACACACAGTATTTTAATCACAGGTCAAGGGGGCAGCAAAATAATCAGCATCATATGAAATTCCTAAAGTAGACAGAAAAGCAACTTAAAAACAAACCTTCCCGATGCAATTAGATACCCAAGGGCAGTGATGGTCAAATTGTTCTACACAACGCTCACAGGTAGAACAATGCTTTGCACGAAGAGGTCGAACAATCTAAACATCAAAAGAAAAAAAATAAGATAGTAAGAATATCAATACAGAAAGTGGATGTTGCAACTTTGAACCATTTAATTATGAACACGTTGATCTAGGCTATCTATCATCTTCAACGAGCCAAGACAACAAAACAAAAAATAACTTAAAATGCAATGTGTCAAATGGATCAAAAAATTATAACATTATTAAAGTTCTGAGATCTTTTGACACACTAATTGATTATCTATGGTTTTGAAATTTGGGACAAAAAGTGTTTCGGGTCAACACAACCCGACCATACCAGAACTTGCGTGTTTATCCAAACCCATATTGAACCCCTTACCCAGCTCACCCATTTTGCCACCTCTAACAGAAAGTAATGGAAGTCACTTTGAATCATTGTAACACAATTACCAAAGAAAATAAATGATACGCATGACAATTACCTTACAAGTTGCACAGAGTTGACTCCAGTTACCAGCTAGCAAAGCAGGGTCACGAATCTCAATCTTTAATAATGGCTCCTGCTCAATACAAAAAACTATGAATTTCCGTAACTGAAGGGAGAGTATACTATTGTCTTCGTACACAAGAAAAACAATCATATGGAAAGAAATTGCAACAGAGTAAATCATCCAGGGACAAATAGGTATGTACTTGAGTTAGGAAGGTAATATACAACTTACATCATCTTTTGTATCATTTGAATCATTCCTGTTGGCTCTAATGAAACCAGGGTTCTTCCTACAAAAACCACAAAGGCCACCAACAGGTCACGTTTGACAAATATCGAAGTTATTATCATAAAACTCGAGACAAGATTAAAGAACTACATGCTTCAAAATTAGTTTGATAGAAGTATTTCAACGAAAAATACTAACAGTCTTTGTGAATGGATCGACTCGGGTTATGCTAATGGGTCAAGTGGGTAACATAAATTTTTAGCTAAATGGAATAGGGTTACCCATAGCGTTTAAGATTGCATAAAATTTTAATATTATTCTTTTCAGAAACTTAGATTATAATATGTGTAATCATATTTGACACAATAACTACTTATTTAAAAACTACAGGAACTGGATCGCAAAATCCGCTTTGACATTTTACCCAACCCACCAATTTTGACATAACTAGTCTTGAATGTTTCATAACAAAAGGCCAGGACATACGAGCTACACCGATAGAAAAGAATCAATCCTGAACTTGCTAATGCTACACCAATCCATGCAAAAAAGGCAGAACCAGCTGTCAACTTCGGCAAATTTGAAGCTGTACCAAAAAGAGACAATACTTTTAGCATTGACTGGTCTCACTTGTGACACATTGATATAATACATTATTTATTAAAAGATTGAAAAGATACCCATAATGACTGAATTGATATAGGTCAAAAGTAGCGCAAATATTACACACAGAAGTGCTGGTGCTAGTCCTAGTTTTGAAAGTCGCCCAAATGTCCCCTCATGACGTTTTTCGAGCAACTTCCTAGCATTGCCCTGCAGAATCAGATAGATCCAAAGTATAGCAATAGATCCAAAGTATTCGCAACAAAGCAGAAAATAGGATATCTTTTCAAATATTCAGCCATAAAAGAACAGGATTTTTCAGTTTTTGAAAGCAATATAACAGTATCTGATGATTGTATTTAGACAAGTTATGTGAAAATGAGTCTAGAGATATTATAAATTCACCGACTAAAAGTAGAACTGAAACAATAACGACTATATGAGCCATGAATTTAGCTAGACCGAACTTAATGCTTTTTGGATATCTTACAAAATATATCACAAGCAGAAGAAATTTTAGTTTTTAACTAATGATAAAATTTATCTTCTGTAACCAAATTATTATTCATTGGATTGTAGCTGGTATGCTTCTTGTACCTAGTCTAGATGCTCAAAATCAATGCTCGGTTAAAATTCACAGCGTCCTCAAATAAAGAAGAGGGAAAGGCATGCAAAGATAAAGCACGTCTGGAAGTCGAAAAGTGAAAAAATTGACAATTCATAAAAAAGGACGACTGGTATCATTCTAAAAGTTCATTTTTATGAGCAACTACAAGTATAAATGAAGCTATCTCTATGGTACAGACAAACAGGTGCCTTCCTGGATTTAATCATACAACTGAATTAAGAATAGGAAAACTTCAAATTCATCAAACTTAATTCCTTTGTGATAGAAGTGCATATCAGGTTCCTACAAACATCTTAGTTGATGACTATATAGTAAATATTTTAGAAACTTACACATGCGGAAATTATCTCGGTGAAAAACAATTAGAATAAGCTTTCTTTACAAATCCGGATTTCATATGAGAGGTGAGGTATATCTACATTTATAAAGCAACATAGCTAATATACATAAATACTCACATCATAGCCCAGACTAAAACCCAATCTCTTTAATATGAACTTTACAAGTACCTACATACAGGATAACTATTTATTCATTGTTTGGTAAGAGAATCCCACGCTATGCCACAGAATTTCCTCAAGACTATGGGTGGCAAAATGGGGGCAACAAGTAATGATCAAAGCAGGAAAGACCATGGTGCTTTCAGTAGGCCTGTTAAAAGTTTTCTATCTTTTAGAGAAAAAAATTAGATATTAACATAGTAGCTTTTAGGGCAATAAAGACCCAATTATTTTTTGAAGACCCAATTATTTTTTGAATAAAACTATTAAAGAGGTTATAAATAATCAAAACCTGTTTCCCTTTTAGTTCAAATTTTAGAATTTACTCATTAACATTACAATACCTCCCAGATCAACCCATTATCACATAGACGATTTATAACTGCCACATCTACTGAGGAAGTGCAGTAAATCCTGGATTTTGTTGTATGAAAGCTTTCATAGAAGATTTTCATCTTGGGTACAAATCTAGATAAAACTCAGGCAACAAAAAATTACATGTACTTACAGGTAGTAAGAAATACCTACAAGGAAAAATGCAACTTGTCGGTGACTCTTATCAGAAGCAAGCTGTGCTGGTGTAAGGCCAGTATTATCAGTCACTATCAAATCATCTTTCTTTCCAGCTTGCACCAATACTGTGCACGCTTCTAAGTTCCCCCTGATAGCAGCCCAATGTAGAGGTGTACAACCTATAATTGCAAGATGTGAGAAATGCTTTATGACATATTTCATGAAGGGACAGGTAAAGAATTTTTATTAAACTATAACTTTCTCTTTTTAAGAAGTAGAAATATATATTTGATAATACAGTACCCTCTTTGTCCTGGCGGCCCCTATATGCGTCCAAAAAGAGAAGAAGACGTATACTATCTGCAAAACCTTTATATGCAGCCCTACAAGTCACAGTGAAGATCCCTCAGCATTTTATAAGAAACAAAATTTTACTTCAGAATAGAGGGGGCAATAAACACAACAAAGAATCCCATCTTGATTCTTAAAAGATTCATAATATCCATATTATCATTGCTGAAGTCATGTTGTAATGGTGGAGACACAAACTAGAAAGAAACTTGGCCTGTATCAAAGAAGGAATTCATTGTATGAGAAAGAGATCTGAGTACCAATGTAAAGGTGTTCTTCCTTCATTATCTGGGACATCTGGATCTGCGTTCCATTTTGAAACAATGTGATAAAGAAAAGCTGTCTGGCCATACTGTGCAGCAACATGAGTAGTCTGTAAAATATTCGATTTAGAACATGAATGTAAATCAAACACAAGTACGTGCTTTAAGGGTAGTAGATGACCATAGATGAAAATCCAAATTTGCATTACGAATCTATGAACAATAGCACATAAATTTCAACCAAGACCTAACAAAAGCCAACCACTCTATATTATTGTCAGTGGAACCTTCACAGTTGAGGGGATGTTTCACTCCTAGTTAAGTATCACACTATCACCTGCTGTTCATTAATTACAGTTAATTCTTGTGACGCTATTGCTATATTATACATCCTGAGATTTGTTCACGTCTAAATTCATATATATTTGTACGTGAATGTGTTTGTGAATTTGTGTAACCATATGAGGAATAAATTACTTATTTTTTTTCTGAATCAATTCAAGGGGATGTTATGGTAATAGTTTTAAGTTTTTCTGCTATACTGACTAGTAAAAGTGGCTAGGCACCGAGCATATGCCCAATTTCCCTGCCATCTCTAACGTAGCAATTTTGAAGAAAATTGTGTGCTAAGCCATGACATTAGTATAAATTGATCTCTGTGCAGCACATAACAGAGTATAAATTTAAGAACACATTAAGAGCAGCATTATTCAGAAGCATGTTAGTAAAATCATTCATTAACAATGACCACCATCCAAGAGAGCGGATCAAATTAAATAAACTAAACTAATAAATTTGGTATATGTTATTAAAACTAGTAGAAAAGCTAATAAATTATTCAGAATTAAAACTAGTAGAAACAAGCATAGATTGAAAAAATCATCTACGTAGAAAAGCTCCAGATAGAACACTAAGGCCCCAAAACAGACAATCGCTTAATAACAATCCATTAACATGACATCAATCCATACCAGACTAAGATCCCTAGAGTCTCTTAAACAATTTTTAATATATGGTTTTCTTCACACACATTTTGTTTCCACTATTAGTTGACTAGACATAAAAGCATGTATCAACGAAAACTAACCTGATATCCATATATATCAGCTGCATTGACCCGAGCACCTTCTTCAAGCAAAAGATCTGCAACCTGAATGGCTCCCCTAACAGCACTCCAGTGCAATGCTGTTTGCCCGGTAAGATCCACTGCATTCACATCGGCACCACGCTACAAATTTCATTAAGATTTAGTAATTAACACAGAACCTTTTCCCATACTAAAAATAAGTCATAGATCCATATCAACCAGAGTCCAAGAAACCATGACAGTCAGCTCCTTGTGTATCATACTTAGTAGCTAGCTCTAGACCAATTAGCCAGACACTGTATTAAAATGATTACTAAAATGATTAGCCATTCTGATATGTCCGTGAGATACCAGAAGATTCTGGTTCAGATGATTTCAAATTAGACAATCTGAACTTTTTTTGGCTCCTATTACCTATATATTATGACTACTGAATAACTTGACATGTAGACAATCCAGTGCAAGGTTTATTATCTCATCTACGCCAGCATCTTTCATATATAGAAAAAACATTACTAAAGAAAGCTATTGGTTACGTGTACGTATCTTGTTCATTAAATCATGACAGCAAGTACACGAATCTATGAAGAGCTTAGACATCACTAAAGAGACAATCCCATAGGTCAACATGTCAATTCCACATGTCCCCTAATACATCATCAAATATGCAAGGCACCAATCCATGTACCATGTCCTTGATAACATTGATTACAATTACTCCACAAATACAAAGTCCATGCATATCCATCACACATTCAACATAACACTATATCCTACCAAATTCTTTAAATATCCATATCACTAGAAGATGAAATACACCTCATTGGCATCTAACATCCAATCGCATATCCACTTATAAACTGAGTAATCCATTCAATGACTCAATCTTAACATCAATTAGTAAGTCATATCATGGAAATCTGCTATGTGAGCATGTGACTAATAGTATAGCTTTCGAAATTGATACTCTGCAAATTTCCATTAATGCATTATCACATTACGCAACACAGGATGTGCAATGCGTTAAATTTTGATTATCCTGATCTTATTAACTACCAAGTTCTTAACTTAATACCTAACCATTGAAATCCATATATCTAAAAGTTAGATAACAACCATTATGCATCTAAGATCTAATCGCCTATCCTCTTATAAATCGAGTAACCAATTCACTGATTCATACTAACAGCAATCGGTAACTAATTTATATCATAAAAGTCTATCATATAACTCCTATGAAAAAGCCTAATACTTTCACATTTCCCCCAACACATGTGCCATGGCCTTAGTAACCTTTGATCTTACTACTTCACAAGTTCAAAGTCGCAACATATCCGAATCGTCACACATTATCATTTCAAAAACTGGCAGCTAATATCACCTCCCTAATCGCATAGCTTCTCCTATTACCAAAATTAAAACTTTGTTCTATCTAGTAAATATACAATCAAAACCTTCAAAAACCGACTATAAAACTAATCATAACTCTACATACTAAATACCAAACAACATATAACAGAATCAAAACCTACAGAATATATTGACACAGACGTCCGTCACACATTCAACATCACATTATACTCATTATCATGTATTCTATCTAACACAAAAAACGTTCAGCTCGTCCAGTTACAATAACCGAAACTATAACAAAAACTGATATATCATGTAACTAATATCATGAAAATAGCTTCTGTAATAACGAAATAAACGCTTGATCAGCTCGTCTAGTAAACGTACACTACATCATACTAACAGAATAAGTGAAAATCGACACTAAAACTAATCACAACATTCAACATCACATTATAGTCATTATCATGTAACTAACATTCTAACTAACGAAAAAAACGTACAGCTCGTCCAGTTAACACACCCTACATCATCATACAATAACCGAAACTAATATATCATGAAAATAGCTTCTGAAATAACGTTGATCAGCTCGTCTAGTAAACGTACACTACATCACACTAACAATAAGCGAAAAATCGACAGTATGATTAAAAGTGATGATAATTAAGACAACCTCGAGAATGTATTGAGCCGCAGCGACACGATTATTCAACGCGGCCCACTGCAAGGCGCGATAACCTAAATCATCAGGTTTATGGACGGAAGCACCTTCTGATTCAACCAAATTCTTAAGCTTATCTAAATCACCATACGCAGCTGCTGTGTACACGTCATTCTTCATACTCTCTTCCGTCACTCCGCTGCCGGAGACATCGGTTCCGGTGATCTCTCCGGCGGAGGTTCCGGCGTGATCTGGAGTTTCTTCGATCTCTGAGGACATGATGATTTGATTGAGAAAATGAAAATGAATAGTGAATGTATAAATTAGGGTTTTTTATTTTTATAAAAATTAAATTGGTGTTGACTCGGTGTTTGTTTGGGAAATGGAAGAATGAAGAAGGAGATTACAACAGAAAAANTATAATAAATCATTTTAATTTTTTTTATAACTATTGTTAATTGTTAAACTTTTTGACTAATCTATAGGAGCTTTGAACTCACCGATAAACAAACTCAAACCAGAATTAATTGGAAAATAAATTTAGAAAAAGTAAAATAAATCTAACAAACACATGTAATAGTGTTTTAAAAAACTCGGGTTGATCCAGCCGATTGAATCGAGATTTGGCTCGAAGACCGGGCCAAATGTGACCAGGTTTTTTGCTTGTTTGAGAAACGGATTGAACCGTTGGTTTTTCATTAACCCAGGTTGACCATGTTTGATAAACCAAGTCGGGTCATGACTTTTTATCAAAAAATATAGCAATTTTTTTTTTTATTTTTTTTTATTTATTTATTTTTTTTCAATCAACCTCTCTAAAACATTGAATATGAAACCTTTCGAAAACATTGCATATGACAACTATGTTACATTACCAATTTAGATTGACATGACCATTTTAGGTTTCTTTGTTACAATATAATGTTACATTAACGTAATACCAGAAAAAATAAAATAAATATAAGACATATGACAGCTAAATGAAGATTATGAAGAAAGAATGAAAAACATAATAAGAGTTAATACATAAAGGTGTTTTCTAACTTATGTCATGGGGGCATGGCTTTAAAACTTAAAAGCATTAATTAAACATAATTATTTTTTAAATTAAATTCATTTCCATGTAAAATGATGTTAAATTTGGCAAATAAAAGAAATTTTGGAAAGTAATCATATCAACTTATATTTAATTATTGTAATTTTACTTCATTAAATGATTTAAACATGTAACACCATGGCACATTATATAAAATCCCTTACATAAATCGTACTTGTGGTTTACATAACTCTTTATTTGTTCAAAATATTATTCATTTATTCAAAAGTGTGTTTTCCACATAAAGTCAAAATTTTCAAATGATCTGTCAAGTATAGTTTACTTGAGTTCTGCGAACGCAATACAATCTGTTTTTAGAAGAACATGTAAATTTAGATTGTATTCATTGATAAAACACTTGTAGGAAAATGATAAAGACGTACAACGGTACAAGCATTAATCAGTTCACTGGATATCCTAAGTATGTTTGATATAGCATCTTAACAATTATAACAAGCAATATGATTTTGTATCATGCATATATCATGTTCATCAAGCTGTGTGATGTTTTACTTGCATGTATGTATTGATACAACATGATGCGTCATATTGAATGATAGATTTGACTCCAAATGACTTTGGGTCGCATTCTTTAATTTGGGTTTTTGATATATTGAATCCCTCATTTGATAATTCTACAAGTTATAGAAAGATGAAAAAAAATGACCCAAGCTGCCTAAATATGTTATTGTGTATAGTATTGGATTGATGGCTAAGTTTGTTGGCAGACCTACGTATGCTGACCAACAATCATCTCTTCCGGTCTCGTTTGTAACAACTTTTCATACTTCTCTAAGATGGTTACCATCTTTGATTCTGAATTCACTTCATCGCATATTTCAAAGCATAACTTTGCTATATCTGCCAATGACTTTTTATCATCATAGTTGAATGAATGTTCAATCTTCCCCAGTTCAATTGCATTAGGGATACGTTGCCCAGTTAAGATCTCTGTGAATACCACTCTAAATCCGAAGAAATTGCTCTGTGGATGCAAGGGCTCTGAAAGAAGGATGCTTATTTAGATGTATGCTTATTTAATCAGTTTTAATTTTTTTAATAAAAATAAATTATTGAATCTGAAATAATCATTATTTAATTGATATATAGTTTTAGCGACGACATAGATTTTTGGCGGCTACATTGGTTTTATGAGGGAATAACCGAAAAAAAATCGATTTTCTTTTATTTAATATCAAAATATTTATTATTTAATTAATACGGAGTATATAGTTTTAGCGACACTTGCTAAAATTGTGCTCACAAGGTCAAACGTATACCAAAATGCTTCGTTGAAAGTCAGAATCAAAGTTTGAACTTTTTGTTTGTTTTCTGACTTTTAGCGACGCCCGCTAAAAGTGGCCCGTCGCCAAAACCAGTCTTTGTTGTAGTGAATGAAGGGGAGAGAAGGTGTGAGAGAGAGGTCAAGTAACTTACCGCCCCCAGGATAATAGTAATCATCAAAGTCATGGTGATTGGGAGGATAGCAACCGTGTACCAATTTAGTAACGTCGTAATCTGAAAGCTTTGCTGTAAATTCCTGCAAATTATTTGAGAAATACATTAAAAGTAGCAAGAGGCATTAGAAATGTAATTGAGAAATTGAGAGAAGTCAACTTGAACAAGAGAAGAACTGAAGAAGAGTTCATATATTACCTCATCCAACAATATCTTATGTCTCTCAAGCAAAGGCTCGTCGACGTCGAATCTCGGTAAACACCGATCTGCTTTACCCAATCCCTTGTGTAATTGTGTTTCGTGCAAGAAAACAATCCCTCGGGCAATTCCTACTGCCATTTTCACCTTGGTAGCCAATGGAAGTCGTGCTACACCTCCTACAAACAAATAGAATTAAATTATATCATGAAAATAGTACATTATTTCCAGAAAGTAAATGTTAGATTCATATCTGGAGTTATTTATGCTGCATACCACTACACAGAAGATCCTCAAAATTTCCGTTGGATACGAATTCATACACTAGGAATAGTTGTTCACCTTCTAAGCAGTATCCTATAAGCTTAACTAGGTTGGGATGACGAAATTCTTTCAACATTTCCAGATCAAACTGCATATATTAAGGAGTTTGTCAAGTTTCAATTAAGATGTGAAAGACCTATATGAACCAGTAACATTTGACTTACACACATAAGAGGTAAAGGTTTGGACACTTTACTCGGGTTTTTCAGGACTTACATGCTTGTAGCAATGAAGTTTATTAACTGCAATGGGCAATCCAACATTATGCTTATTGGGGAAGTATGTCTTTTGATCGAGCCAACCTTTGTAAACCTTTCCATAACTGCCCTCACCCAAGAACCTGTCATTCCCAAAGTCCCTCGTAGCACATTTTAGTTCACAGTATGTGAATATTTTTACATCTCTAGTCACTAACTCCTCATCTTGATTCATGTTCTTATCATGGCTGTTTGGTTCATTGGTACTAATCTGGTCTAAGAAAATGAAAAAAAGAAAAGAAAAAAAAGAGAGTATAAAATCATGTAGACTTAAAAAAAAAAAAAAAAAAAAAAAAATCACTAAAGAATGGCAAGCAAATATATCTGCCCATGTGACAATGCCAATGAACTTTTTATGTGAAAATCCAATAATAAATGATTTGACATAGTAATGTTTTGACACCTAGATCCACAGATGTAGTTTTCAAAAGAATTGGTTTTGCTATTCAAAAAGGGCTAGCGGCGAGCTTGTTGCCCGTTTGCCTTCCACCTCTATGTAAATCCAAATATTTATGAATTTAGTTCATATAACCGAACAAATGATTTTGAACTTTATAATAACAACGTAAAGGTTGCACGCATTAACTGGGCAGAGTCTATAGTGCAAATATGTACGAGCAATGAACACGTACACGATAATCCATTACATACCAGAGTTTTGGAATTTGGTTGTAGAAAAAAGATACTCATGAATCTTCCAAGGGAAACCCATTATACTTGGTGACTCTGGAGAAAGGTCAAATTTCTTCTGTAGTTCCAGTAAAGCCTGAAGTGAGGCCACAACCTCGGTCATGGTAGGCCGTTTTTTTGGATCACTATTTAGACAGCAATATGCAGTTTGAGCAAAGCTTCTTAAACATTTGGAAGCAATTGTTCCTGCTATACTAGAATCAACCAATTGATCTATTTTTCGTTCTTTCACACATTTTTGAGCCCACCTTACCAAACTACATTGATCCTCACCATGTCGTAAGTCAACTGGCAGCCTCCCGGATAGCAACTCAAACAAGACGACCCCAAATGCAAAAACATCTGTTTTTCTTGTCAGTTTTCGGGTGTAGAAATACTCTGGATCAAGATACCCGAATGTGCCCTTAATACTAGCATCAATGTATGACACTGATTGATTAGTTGGTCCTATTTTGGACAGCCCAAAATCCGAAATCATTGCTTCCCAGTTCTCATCCAAAAGAATGTTGGAACTCTTCACATCACGATGTATGATTCCGTGTTGGGTGCCAATACCAGTGTGAAGATAGTCTAGTCCACGTGCAGCACCTATGGCTATCTTCAATCGTTGCACCCAACTTAATGGAGTGTCGGCTTTGTGTAGATGATCATATAGGGTTCCATGGGGCATGTACTCATAAACAAGGATCATCTCCTTGTTATCCTCACAAAAACCAATCAAAGACACCAAGTGACAATGGCGCAACGTGGAAAGCATCTCGATCTCGGCTCTGAATTCAGGTGCCCCTTGATTGGACAAAGAATCCAACCGTTTGACAGCCACGACATGACTAGTTTCTTCAATACAAATACAACCCTTGTAAACCTTTCCAAACCCTCCTTCTCCAATGACCAGTTCATCATCAAATTCTCTGGTTGCAGATTTAATCTCTGCAAGAGAAAAACTGAAACAAGGTTGTGCTGACGTTGATGACGACATTTTGTCACCCTCGTCAGTTGAAGGGTACTTATTCCTAGTTAGTAATACTGATTTATTTGAGAAGAAATGTAATATGAACTTGGATCAGATAGATAGAAATTCTTGTCATATTAGATAAGAACAAGCAAGGGCGAAGACACGTTCAAAGAGGTTATATTAAATGCTAATGTCAACTACGTTAGGTACAAAGAAATTACCAAGTGAAGGAAATTAAAGACCATAAGAATAAATAAACATCAATTATATAAAAAAATCAACTGAGTCATAGACGATGGAAATGGAATCTTTGCTTGATGAACAGCTTATCCAATTTTAAATAAAACTCAATTAGTAATGATGCTTTCTTTATTGGAAGACTGATTCTGCTTCTTAACCAACAGTAGTAGGTTGTGTTGCAAGTAGGCATGACAGGTCCGGTTCGCTTCTGTATATAATGAACAGAGATATATAGTGAACAGAATACATATATGTAAGGGACATAACTCAAGTAAGTTTTTGGTTAACCTATAATTCGTCTGATATTTTACTCTATTATACCAAACTAATTAAATAACCCGTGTTCAACACGGGCTATATAAAGTAAATCAGTAAAGTTAAGTACAAAATTATATAACGAGAATACAATTTGCTAAAATTATAGCCAGCAAAAGTTATACAAACGAAAATAAATTCCAACGTTATAAAACCTTGTGATGAAACTTCTAGTCAAAGATTACAAATTTGATCTATCATATCATGCATCACACTTTATTACTTTGAACGATGCATTACAAAACACGGACTTAAACACACCTTATTATAGTAAAATACTCCTAAAATGAACTGAACTTGAAGCTGGCCTGCCACATTTTTCGTCTACGTGGTTTATACAGATTCACATCATTCGTCATTTTCTCACGGTTGCAAAATCTTGCAACATTCTTAATTTTCACCAACGACTATCACTATATCATAAATATACAAACAAACTTAGAATGACAACCTCGAGTAATAGATCATGTAAGTACAACTTCTCTAATAACGAAATAAACGCTTGCTCAGCTCGTCGAGTAAACAGACTACATCATACTAACAATAAGTGAAACCGACACTATGATTAAAAGTGATGATAATTATGACAACCTCGAGGATATTTTGAGCCGCAGCGACACGATTGTTCAATGTGGCCCACTGTAAGGCGCGATAACCTAAATCACCAGGTTTATGGACGGAAGCACCTTCTGATTCAACCAAATTCTTAAGCTTATCTAAATCACCATACGCAGCTGCTGTGTACACGTCATTCTTCATACTCTCCTCCGTAACTCCGCTGCCGGAGACATCGTTTCCGGCAAAGGTTCCGCTGTGATCATAAGTTTCTTCGATCTCAGATGACATGATTTGATTGTGGACATGATTAGTGAGATGAAATTAGGCCTTTTTATTTATGAGAAGTGATTGGGAGACCTAAAACTTAAGCCTAATTCTATGCCTAAATCTATGTGGCAATTATTTATTGGTTGTAGCAACCGGGTCCACCTTTTCACAACCCACTAAGCTAATGACACATATGTTAGGCACAAAATTAGTAATGTTTTTTAGGTCTCCCAATCTTTTTCCTTTATTTATATACTAGTATATAAATTGGTGTTGACTCGTTTTTGTTATGAGATGTTAACGGCTGCTTAAAATAATTGTGAAATGGAAGAAGAAGACGAAGGAAGAAGATTACAACAGAAAAATAACAACCAGATCAATTTTAATAAATTCCTATATACTATTAATCCGCTTGAGGCACCTTTAAAAATTATTTTTTTTGGGCTTCACCATTGGGCTTACGTTGGCCTATCTATCTTTCCATATGCATGTTTCGTAATTTATTATTGCGTATCAAACAAATGCATCAGATAAGACCACCGCTTGCACCCTCTTTCTTTACCTTCTTTTCATCGTCTTTCTTGCTACCTCTTCTCTTCTTCAGGTGGGTTTCTCTTCCGTCATTCATGTTGTTGTTCTATGCTTTGTTTTCCTGTTAATTTCTGCTTCTTTAAATGTATTCATGCTTTTTGTTAGGTATATGTAGTTGTTTGTACGTTTCTTCGTTTCAATAATAAATAGTAACTTTTTAAATTTTCAGGTGATTATATTTGTTTTTTATTTATTTTGCAAAAGGCTCTATCAATGTGTATAGGATAGGGTGAAAGCTGAAAACACGCAACATACTTTTCCAAAACACACGATGTACGCAACGAACTTTCAAAATTACACATGTACGCAAGTTATTTTCAAATTTCGTACAATGTACGCAATATGACCTGGAACCAGCAGGTTACCAGGTTTCAAACTTTGAAAATTGACAGGAATGGTCCCTGTGGCTTGCGTTGACTTTCGCTGGTCATCCTTGGACTTTTTTTCACCTACAAAAGTTACAATAACGGTCCCTATGGTTTGC
>LBNU01030116.1:0-13571 GCA_014162995.1 Artemisia annua | reverse complement strand
TGTTTCGTCACCAGTAATACGATCACATAGCTCCCACTGGATTAGACAACATTATAAGTGTTACATTACCAGTGGAGAGTGAGTGACGATTGGATACTTTCCTTATTTCTTTGAATATCTACACATTATTGCTAATGTGAGTCACTTTGACTAGTAAACATGTACTTAGGTATTCAAGGAAGTGCATCAAGTTCTAACATATAGATGATGGGCTAGCCATCATTTTTAACTTGAAAAATAGCATGCATTTCCTCCATGTTTATTGGGTTAAGACACATTGCTAGGTAATCATGCTAGTAATTGCCTTTACCACTTTGCGATGTATTGATATTTCCATTTTCTAATTATTTAAACTCATTTTAGTTTGGTAGCTATAGAAAACGTGTTCTCTAGTTATCCAAATATCTTATATTTCTTCAAGGTTTCAAAACCGGAACTAGGGTTATAAAACTAACTTGAAAGAATAAGATGTGCTAACATACTTAACCGTTTTGTCTTTTACAAGACATCACGATTTCTAGAGTATGTATGTTTGAGTTTGATTAGAATTAGGACAATTCAAATATTCCTATTATAGCTTTTCCTCATAAAGAAAAAGGATAGGAACAAGTCTCTTTCTTACAAGGGAAGGAAGACTTAGTTTGATCCTTTTAACAAGAAAAGAACAAACTCTTGTTTACGGTTTGAGTTGCATTAATTCATTAATTGAATTTACAAGGTTCATTATTTAGTATTTTCGATAATTATCCTTTTATAAATTAATTACCCCATGTTTACAATTTAAAACAATTAATTTACAAAAAGGCTAAGATCCACATTGTGCTTCTACTATCACATCAGTTGATCTGCTAGCAATAGTAGATTCAATTGGTAGGCGACGATCACCAATTGTATTACATGTACAACTCTTAGATCCTTATGGAACTCATGGCATCTAGTGTCAAACAACTAGTGTCATGTAGGCATGTTTAGTCCCATCCTTGCCTCGGGTCAAGGTCTCACCGCTTAACTCGATTAAGTCATCCAATTTTAGAACGTGCGAGAATATATCTAGGTCCCACGCATAGAGAATAGTCACCTTGGGTTACAATTCAACCTAGGTCCCACACATAGGCAAAAAGTAATTGCAAGTGTTCTGAAAATTGAACGGCATGACTTAAATTTTAACGGGTAAAAGTTTTGATGTGTATCAAAAAGGGTGTACGAAGAAGCATGCATTCATTCTTCGTAGCACAAGTTAGAAACTTTTCTTAACTTAAGTCTAATCATTGTTTTAATTTATGTGTGTCGAGTTGTCCATTTTCATGACTAATATACATCCTAAGTGGATAATAAAGTTTGGACAATACATAAATAAAATAACATACATAACATGTTTAAGTGTTATTTTTAAAACCAATGATTTCAAGTATCCAAAACTTAGTTAAACTAAATCAAAAGACTTAGTTTGAAGATGGTTTGTGTTTCGTTTTAAGTTTATAGAAAACTATTTGCAATTTACATATGATCACAAGATATATAAAAAGCACAAACAAACACACAACCACAATATGCAAAGCCTCAACCGATGAAAAAACCTATGCTTGGTCTCGTGAGCCATCACGAGAACCAAGAGTCAACTAGGGACAAACCACACAACCACACGGAGGACTCCCACTTGCTCCAAGACAATCAAGAGCAAGTTGGAAGCCCATAATGCACATGAAAAGTAGTTGCTGTTCTAGCAGAATTTCTGTGTACGGGGGCCCAATAGTCCATGAAAGAGGCTTCCCCGGGCTTAGCTCAAAACTAGAAAGTTGTAGGCCCATGTCTTGTGTACCTGCAAAAAAAATTTCAGCCAAAAATACCTTACCAATCACCGGGAAACTCCGTTTTGCCAACTGGTGTTCCAGCAGTCATTTTTCGGCAAAAATTTCTTTAACTCTTTCGCCTTTCACCACCAAGCCACGATTATATGATATTGAAAGTAAATTACAACTAATCTAGTTTTAACCTACTGTAAAAGTGCCCAAACAATGGCTACAACCAAAAGAATATTATTACATAAATGCCGAAACAATGGCAAAAACCCCAAAACACGAAATTAAAACAACATTCACAACAATCCATGTCACAAGTGGTCTATGTTTTCATCGGCTTTGCATACACATATAATAATACAATAATATTATGACTAAAACAAGGTTTTGGATAACTCCATGGACAAACATGCATGTATTTGCCATGGAGACAAAATAAATAACAAGAAATAAATTGTTAGCCAACAAAAACGAAGAAATAATTAACAAGAATTAAAACCCCGATTGGTACACGTGTGAATTGGCCTTAGGTTCATAACCCAATGATATTAGGACATTCTTAACATCATTTTGCCACAGAAAATGAAGCCTTAGGAGCTGATTTGAAATCTTTTCATAAATCGATAAAAAAAACACGCATTTTAGGTCATTTTACACGTACCGGACAAGTATACCAATCAACATATGCATAACAAATGGCCATGGAACCAAAAAGTGCAGATCATAAGACCCCTAAAGGTTGGTCTCATATACAAAAAAATTAGCCCCGGGGGCTGATTTAAAAACACCCTTTGATTCCATCTATAAAACACATTTTTAGCCATTTTTACGCATACAAGATGATCATATGACATCATATGATGGCTCGTGATACCACTATAGGTGATGTTGAAAATATAATCATAAAAGAAACATATAAACGCAGTGGAAAACATCACCAACAAGGATCTCATATAGCCATATGATCAATCAAATAATAAACAACAATAATGTTATACCTTTGTAGCGTGATCGGTAGAATCGTATGGAGACCGTCACCAACAACATGAACCACCAATGAAACCAAGTGATCAAAATAGATCACCTCTATGATAGAAACACACTACACGTCACCGATCATCACCCGATGCTAGTCTTGACCCCGTAACACGCGATCTAGCCTTGAACTACACTAGAATAAGGTTAGATGGGATCAAAAACCAAAAACCCTTTTTGGAAGAGTTTTAATTTCGTGGCCTTAGGGGTGAGGAAGGAGGAGAGACATATGGTAAGTTGTTATTGTGATTAGTCCAAATCAAAGACCAAATCAAGGTTGATCTTTACATAATCATAGTTACACTTAGCACCATCTTTCTCCCTTGTTCCTTTCTCACCTTAGCTTGTCATGGGGGCCCTAAATGTGCTTGCCCATTTGTTGGTCCAATCCAATAAACTAAGTACTAGCTTAGTTATTAGTGGCCCGTTATTGATCCCGAGTTACGTAGTCGTATATATAGTGTAAATACGATAAATACAATATATATAATGGTGTCTCTGTGTATAAGTGTGTGACCCCATAGGCTCACATATGTCTAGCCATATAATTATTTATTATGACACGAGCATACTCCAACACTTTATTCATTGTTTCTAACAATAAAGTTGAAATTTTGTCTTTATGTTGTTCATAACTTTGAATGTCTTATATTTTCAACGTGTTCATCAACAACCTCAGCCTTCAATATCTTTTCTTCATTCTTAACCTCAACCATTGGTAAATGTAGTTGGTCTTCGGATGGAATCATCGCAATTCTCGTTTCTTCCCATAAGAAAAGATAGAGATTACGCTTTAAATTATAAAAACCTTGAACTTTGCAATGCCATGACTTTTCCAACCGAATATGACAATCCTCCATGTCATCCCATCATAAATACCTCCTCCTTGTGGAATTTACCAATAGATATCGGGATCCTAAAAACCTCATGACCTCCAACCAAAAAACTTTCTATTGAAAAATTAAAGTAATTGACTACTATTCTAGACACCAAGTTTCTAGCCCCATTAATATCAATAATTAAAGAAAATACCTTTTATTGATCATAACTCTTGAACGAAACCACTTGATTGTTGGTAGCTGAATCTCCATCATCATTCTTTCCTCTCATTCATCAAACATCCTATTGTTGAATGGGGATCGGTTGCACTTATGGTTGTCAATAGATTTGCCTATGGTTGAACGAATTCTTGAACCTCCATAATTAATACCCTCGTGGTTTCGTGATTGTTGCCTTCACCTACGACCACGGTACTTAGTTTTAGATAGATAGTCAATTTTCTGTCGAGTTTGGATGCAATTTTGATAAAATCATAATCCATGTGCTCTTCAGACCACACCCCACAAACAGTATGGGTTTTTGAATCTTCTATACCATTCACCATCTAGGATACTAACAAGCTCTAAACGTTAATTGACGTAGGACGCAGAAGCGAATTTTGTTAAACCCTTATCGAATGATAATTATGAAGCACACCTCAAGGGAATAAAACCCTAACGAGAGATAAACTCAAAAACACAAATATATTAATAATCCAATATGTTTCATACAATGATAATAAGCCCTATATTTATAGGGGAAGGTATCTTGTGCAAAAAGAAACCAAAATAAAATAAATAAACTAATTTAAAATATTTTTAAATAATAATAATTATCCTAAAAATGACTTAAATAATAAAAGTAACATTTTGGAATCGATGTCTCTTCGGCGTAGGAGATGTTTCCCTCTTCGGCATAGAAACTTTAAGACTCGAATAAATTCTTATTCTAGAGCTATACGGCGTAGAGGGATGCTTGTCTTTACGGCGTAGATACTTTAAGCCTCGAATAAAATTCTAATCGACAGTTCTACAGAGTAGAGGCCACAACTTCTACGTTTTTTGACCTTGGATCTTGTCCCCATCATGCTCACTTGCAATGGCTGTAGGTATACAATGGATTTGAAATGATATGTATTTCTAAAGATTTGCAACGCCTTATTTAACGACCAACTTGCAAAGATTTCACTCGAAACGATTTTTCCACGAGAGAAACTTGTTGCAAAAAACAAAACATTTTTTAATCATACTAATTTTGCCTCAGCATTTGTTTACTATTCATACTAGCATGGTACCCTGCGCGTTGCGGCAGCGGGTATCATGTAATTAAAATTTTCCGTGAATAATATTTTCAATTATATCTTATTAATATTACGTCCCAAAATTATAGGGATGTGATTTGACTATTAGCAAGTTTTTAGTAATAACAGAGACTTTTTAATGTATAAAAAAGATTATTGGTTTTTTTTATGTGATACATAAATCTTAAAGGTTTTGTATAAATAATAGGTTGTGTATGAATGGTTGCATACATGTAAACAAGTGGATGTTTTAGGGTTGGATTATATGCATAAAATTAAATAGGATTATTTCAAACTTATTTTAGCCGTAAACGATGCATGCTAGGAGCTATGCGTATTGACCCGTGCATTGTTGTAGCTAATGAGTTAAGTATCCCGCTTGGGTATACGTAAGCAAAAATGAAACAATTTTAAGAAAAAGAATGGCTCCTTCATATATAATAGTGTGATAACAAATTGTAAATGTATCAAATATAAATGATTATACAATCCTAAATAATAACTCTATCAAGTACAAAGTATTATACAAGTGCAATCAGGGACAGGACCAGGATGGGTTCCAGAGATTATGGGACACTCAAGGATTTGTGCGGTATAGCCTTAAATTTTTGTATAAAGCTTCGATTTTCCTAAATGCACCCGGTACAACATAATTATATCTCTAGTGCCATTTAATTTTTATTAAATGCATTGACTAATTTGTGTGGTGGTTCATCCGAGAGTCTAGCAGTGTACCAAATTTGTTGATTTTATCTTATTCATCATGCATATGATGGACTATTGAGAGAAAATGCTTTATGTCGATTGTCGACACCCAAATTTATAAATTCGTAATGAGGAGCCCAATAGTAAATTGAACTAGGCCATCAATTTGTTCCACATTCTCATGAGCCCAAATACAATCAGCTGTTTTCTTTCGAGAAATACTAGTTAGCATTTTTATACAGCTTATAATAGTCGCAAGAAGAACGCATAACCTGAACATCTTTAGTATTAAAACATGAAGATATATGACTTGTATGGAAAAATGTATATGACTTGTATCCTTCAATCTATTGTGCATGATGATTATATGATGATCACAATTAAACTTCACCGCTTCTGTTTCTTATATTTCGATTCTGTGTGACGGTGGGCTCAAATCCTATAGATTAATCGGTTAAAAGGTCAGAAACCATGGTTCAAAAAAAATTATTTAAACACAATAATTATTAAGAACGTATCATTAATTTATCTTGATTGTCACAATACTAAGTATATCTCTTCTAGAAGCCTAACACATATAAGGGATCCAGTAACATCTAAAGTGTAAGCTTTAGGAATCAATTTTTTCGATATTATGTCGTTGATCGACTTTCTGATTTTGCGGGCCGAATAGATTAAATTTTGAAATATATAGTGATTTTCAAAGTAAAGTAAATGCTGGCAGCTGACATTTTATAGCATTGATTGGATCAAATTAAAACATATATAGAAACATATAACCAATGGTCAAAGTCAATGGTTAAATTCCCTGCGTACATGCGTTACCGATTTTTAAATTGATGTCATCCATATTCCAAAATCCAAACAGAACATTCAAAGACGTGAATCTTTAATTATTTTAAAATTATTAAATAGTTAATTGTCAAAGAAGAAATATTCAATGTAGCAACTTGTTTACAAAATCCATACAAAAGCATATCCTTTTCTCGTGCACCGTCCTAAAACTAATAGCCATAAAGAACATAAAACAATTAAATTTTAATGAGGTACTAAAAACCTTTGTTGATTAATGAATAATTAAAACATTTGTTTTATGTCAACCGAAAAGGTCTTTGTAGCTCGATAAACAACATAGTTTAGTAAGTGCAATATTTGGTTGATATATAGTGCTCCAATAATAAGCTAAGAGATTTGAATTTTTACTTGTGTGCAACTTAGTTTTATAATTTTGCCAAATAGTTTATGCATCACGTACCATGTCATGTTGGTTTGGTTATATTTTATCACTTAGAAAAGGCTAGCAAGATGCAAGTATACGACGACACCGAAATGAAATGCTCGGTCAACACCATCATGAACCTCGAGGTTACATTGGCACAGCCAAGCAAGCCCATATCTTTGACACTCAGACTCTCAAAACTACAATGATCTAGGTATTACAAGATCAATGATTCAACAATCGAAAAGAAAAAACGACATCTAAACCCAACATACTTATTTTCACTTAAAAGCAATCACCTAATAGAAAGTATGGTAACGGTGAAGAACCAACTATGACCCAACAAACTAATACCTATCAAAACCTAATTAAACCAAACAATTCCGCATCACAATTAAAACCAGGTAGTTGCGCGACAACATGTGAAGGTGCACCAACCATGTTCTTAGAATATATACACACACAAAATAACATACAAATTGAAACAGTTTAATGCAAGTTGAATATCATAAACAATCAAAATAATATAAAGGTGGCTAAAAAACCTTCTTGAATTTCACTATACATTTGACATTCAGAAACTTCATCTAATAGGCTTCGATCATGTTCATTCTTTGTCTATTATGTATGTTTCTGGCATGTCATCCGATGAAGCAGATGAACGTTTTATAAACTCTAAACAATCTGCAATGGCTTCTGAGTAAAAAGAATTTGATCTCGATAACGACGTTAACCTACAAATAGCAACATTCTCCTTAGCTACCAAGTCTCTTCGGCTACTTCTATCGCTCAATTTGCTGAAACTCATTGTCAACCTCTTCCCATCCCACCGTGACCTCCAAATTCTGATAAGCATTTTGAAGAATTTGAAAAACTTTACACGTAAACGATGGACGGAAAATCTTTTGGAGTTTAGGCGGAATCCTTTTGTTCGAAAAGACCTCCGACGAACCCTTGTGTAACTCAGATGTCCCATTTGATTTTTTCTTAAACTTAAGAGAGAACAACTAGTCGTATATAGTTTGCAGCTGTTTAAATAGAGATATGATCGCAAGACTACGTGTATATGAATGAATTAAGGGTCCAAGTTGACTTTTTATGAAAGTGAAAGGGGGAGAGTTCTGTAGTAAAATATGAATTTATTCTTATTTGAAGAGAGAAGTGGCGAGGGATTTGGCAAGCTATAACCGAAACTTCAAGAGAGTGCGTTTGGTTGGGCTAGATCCTGGGTTTTTCATACATTTGCTACAATTTAATGTAAGAAATAAAATCATCCAATCAGAATCAAATATTAGTTATGCATCTAAATTTTTAGGGATTATATCTATGATTTTCGAAATTGACATCCAATCATGATGATTTATAGATGACCTTGTAATAAAAATTATTCTCTTAAAGACAACCCTAAGGGCTGTCATTAGCAAAACCCATCAAATAAAAGAATTTAAAATTTCGTAAATTGACATAAAAAGAGTTAGAATGCTACTCTAAGTGAGAAATTTTAATTTACTTTGAAACACTTTTTTATAAATGAACATAAGTTTAAATAAAAACATTCAAAATATTTGACAATACATAACTTTAAACAAAATTATTCAAAATCATCTAAAATAAATAACCACTTCTTATTATAAGATATACTAAAACCCAAAATTTAACGGGATCATTAGCGAAATTTTAAGGTGTCCGTTACAAGTTAATATGGTTGCTGATTGGTGGTTCCATTGTGTGTTTAGAATCACGAGGCCCATTAGTTAATGGACTCAAATGTTGTCACAATTTGATTAGCCTTTGTGTCATGGTAGAGTAACTATTCATGCCCCGTTTTGCCGTAATCACCTCTTAATCTTTGTACATTAACATTGGGAAGCTAAACAAACCTTAATCTCTGTACGATATCAACAAAAACATACCAAGTGTACATCAACTTTGTACTATGTTATGGATAATCTGCATAAGAAGATTCATGAACACTTCGTTGTTTCCCATCACCAGCTCTAGAGCCTTCTGCCCACATAAACTTCATGTTGAGAAAAACACACACACACACAGACACATCTGTCTTCCACAAATCGATTTCACAAATCTAAACTTTGTAGAACAAAAACAAAAAAGGTAGTAGCAGACTAGCAGTGTGTGAGTATGCCTGAGCTATGTGTATATCTTTTACAAAATCTTTTATTTACAGTTTCTTTTTATTGTATTTTATTGAATTAATGAAATTTCTATTGTTTTCTAACTATCAACCTTAATTGATTTGAGGTACAGGTGTGATGTGAAGGTATTGTTGGATGAGTGTGATGTGGTTTAACCTTTATTAACAAGGAGCGGTTCTAATTCCTTTTCATCTACGGAATTTTTGGGTCTTCAGTGGTGCTTGCAGGTATCTAGACAAAAATTTGGGGTCAAAACCATTGACTTTACACTGCCACCGGAAAGCTTTCATTTACTTTATGTTGAATTTATGGGTTATAGTGTGATATTGTTTAATCGAAATAAGGCCTACCTATCCGTTGCAGGTGACTGTTGGGTTCTGGATATGGCACCAGTTGCGGCAACGGATTGGTGGCTGCATCGATGGGGTGCATATTTTACGGGGTGAAATTGGTAAATTGATGTTTGGGAATTTTTGTGGAAATTGGGGTAGGTCTAATGGTGTGAAAAGGAATGAAGTGAAGAAGGGAGGATTTGGTTCGATTTCGAATGACTTTCTGTCGGGTATTGATTTTGTGCTAAAAGTTCGTCAAGTAATGCGTATGTAGTAATTCCTTCTGTTTAGTACTTTAATGGTTTATTAAGATCATAATTTCAAGTCGATTATACATGATTTAGGAAATGCTCATAATGTGTATGAAGTTTAATATGGTATAGGTTCATGGCATCGTCTTTGTTTGATATGGTTGCAACTGTCAAATCATAATAAGTCAGTTTTATAAGTATGGTGTAATGTCCTAATTTGTGTTATGTGTGGTTACAGTTAGTGGTAGGAAAGTGGAATGTGTTCCAATGATGGAATCTGCTGCAAAATTGGAAACTATTGGAAAGAGGGAGTATTTGGGCTGCTATATAACAAGCTTGATGAGGGGCGTCAAATCTGCACCCTGCGAATATTACTACCATTGATGCAGGACGCTGAAGAAGTCAACATTTTTTTGACTCTTTGGTTGGTATGTTTATAACTTGGGCTACTTTTGAAATCTACACGTTTTTACCCATTTTGGGTAAAGAATTTAAATGACCCGTTTGAGATACATCACAACCCATATCAACTGATTCATAAGTAAAATATATAAGTCAGTGAACATACGGTCCGACTATCTGAAACTCATTAAATTTCTCCATGCTTTTTCCTAATTTTTTTAAAGTAAACTTTCTTTTGGTGAATGAGGTCTTGCGCAGGTTATAAGCTTGACATCAAGAACCCTGTTTCACAAGCACTGAGTATACACATAGCTCATTTTCCTTTTCGACTGCCATCCAATTCCCATGCAGTTCTAGGATAAATCACACTAATGCGTTACCCGAAAAACATATGATGATAGCATTTGAGCTATTGTCTTTTTATTTTATTCTTTTAGTTTGACATATCTAAGTTATAACTTAAGCCTTCATTGATAAGTTTTGTACACAGTTATATTTAAATGTTGATTAATTTATTAATTTTTTCCCCTAAAATGTAACAGGAAAGTATTTCTAGAACAAGAAATTTGCATCGGTAAACTGGATAGAAGAATGTGGGAAGTCCGTAGTTTGTGAGGCGGTCATCAAATAATAAGGTATTGAAAACCACTGTCAAACCATACTCTGATGCAACGTTTATTTTTCATCTTTTTTTAATCATACTATAGCGTGAATGTTAGAACATAAATAGGTTGACGATCAATGTTTATTATTCCATTCATGTAAGATACGTAGATATGATATTTTTAGTAATGAATATGTTACATATTTTTTAGATTTAACATAGCCCAAATCGATATATCGATATAGTACGAGATGCACCGACATAAAGATATGAATCGATAATGATATGCATCTATGTAACTTAGATTAGGAGCTTCAGATGCATCAATATAGTATAAGATGCATCGACATTACGATGTGAATCGATAATTCAATATATTAGTTGCATCAATTCTGTGCACATGTGTCGATGCATCGCTCAAGTACGTGACCAGATGTGGTGCACTTGCTGAATACACATTCACGACAAAACAGTCTTAAAGAATTTTAAATTGCAAGCTCACATCCCTAATAGATGTCCAGTTGAATGGACTGCACTTTCCCTTTACTTATTGCTCTTGCTTTGGATAGTTTGCATATGAGATTTGTGTGTGGAGTTGCTGACTCTGTTGTTAGTTATGTACTTGTGTGCATGAACATACGACAGTAATTAAGTTATGATTGGATATAAACAACAGAAACGTCTTTAAATTCATATCTTGCCAACAGAAGAAATAAAATCGAGACATTTTTGATGATACCGATGCTAGTAACGTAGTTTTTAAAACGGTAAACGTATTCACCCCCCTCTCTACGTTTTCACATTTGGTATCCAGAGCCTCTACTCTTATTTTCAAACAAATGTTTTTACAAATACGAGTACGGTCCATGTAATCCAATATATATCCATATGAAGTGGTAAATTAATTTAATATGTAAAAATGTCTTGCTAAAAAGTATAGCGTACGAAACTTTGTTGGTTACTGTGTCCTACCTTTCGGCTTATTATTAAAGCATAACTACACTGAAATAAGAAGGCAATCAACACGATTAAAGGCAAATATTTGGACGTCACGGAATCGCATAACGGATCCCGAAAGCAAATAATATCTTTCGGCATTGGACTAATGTAAATATTCTCTAGTACATCAATAGTAACTAAGTTTAACAAAACCGGAGCGTTTGTCGAGTAAAATATTGCTCGATTTGACCATTGGTAGTAAAAACGTATCGGTCCGAAAAAGGACTTCGAGTTTTTTCATAAACGTTAATAAAGGAAAGTCGTGTAGTATATATCGTAACAGTTGGACTTATTGGGCCTATCCGGTCCAATTAATGGGCCCAAATTAGTAAGTATCCTATTCAACTAAATGCAGAGAAGAAAACTCCATCTCTGACTTTGTACGTACGTGATTATACTTGTGAATAACATAAGTAATACGTGAATGGGTGGACTTATCAAGTTGGAGCTGGATTTGATAAAGGCCATCTGACCCTTCTGAGACGCACTTATTCTAATTCTTATGAAGGCCAGTAATCATCTGCTAAACGTTGACCCTTTGACGACTAATGTGCTATACTGTTTTTAGTATCATGCGTTATATGTGGGTTATAATCTGCTAATGTGTAGACTTATTAATTGTTTTGTGGCCGATGTCGACCTGCTTATTGGTGTGATTTACGTAATAATGCTTGGCTTTAATAGCCAACGAGCTCGCAGACTTTGTCTCTAGATACCTCTACTGGTCGATACCAACGTAAAAAAGGATATCCAAAAATGATACACTAAGCCGAGTAATAAACGGTTTTCAATGAGAGAAAAGATCTTATTTGGAAAGTAAAAGGTAAACCCATTGGATTTATTGGGAGTATAACTTAATTTAAGATTAGTCTAACCGGCTAATTGAGCGAAAGTATAACAATATAAAGATTGAATATAGGGTGCGTTGGCCGAGGTCACATAGTTGCTTGTGATAAGTCTTAGCGAATTTTCTTTGCTATACCGTGTATTGATTGCTTGCTATTTCGAGGTGAGTTTATAGCTACCCACTTTTTACTCGCATCCCTTATCATTTTGAAATGTATTTTCAAAACTAAGGTTTGTAGGGGGAGGAAAAAAACAGGCTAACTCCATATTCTTGGACCAAATCTACGGTATAAATTCGTTTTGCTATGTGTGTGACAAGTTTTTTAAGGCATAGACGGGTAGTTGTCGACCTACTAGGGCGAAACCCTGGTTTCTCCGGGAGTATACACTACTACAGAGCACTAAGTTCGGTCATAATAGTGTGGGTTCTTACTGTTAGTTCCCTATCGCGGGCCTCCACGTGTACGGTCGAGATGCAGCACTCGGCCCGATCCGCACTCGTGCAACTGCCTTCACATAAGAAGACCGCGCTATTACTATGAAAGGTGGGTAAGACTATTAAAAGTAGTATGGGTTTAATAAGATTGTGATGGAATAGGGGGGGGGGAATGTGATAAAGTGATTATGTATGGATTGTCTATCTGCCCTATCATACAATAGCGCTAAATCCTTCAGGTCCCTGATAAGTTATTTCGAAATAGATTAAAAGCTACCTATGAATTTCACCTTAGCGAAAGGCTGACTTTTTAGCATTTTTATATCTCAGGTAATTGATGAAAGGCTTTTTGCTTGGACCTTTGGTGAAGGCTTGCTGTGGCTTGGTTTGGTTTGAGGGTAAAGTCGATAATGCCACTCTGATAATAAAAATTGGACCTATCTTTTATGCTATCATTTGGGCCTAATGAACCTATATGTCCTTGGAATGAATGTAATAATTTAACTTTGTTGATTTGGTTACTTTTATTTTCATCCTATTTGATGATCATGTTATCCTAAGGTACTTGTTGATCGGTTACACCAAATCCCTTCCGTAAAACCACATAAAGCTTGTAAAGTCTTCCGCGTAGCATTTTTGGGGGTGTTTCTACGGATGTCGCTATGACG
>LBNU01030113.1:4843-24649 GCA_014162995.1 Artemisia annua | reverse complement strand
ATATGCTTATTTTTAAGCTGCTTAATATAATACTATTTATCTTAAAAGAAAAGAGCTTATTTAGCCCAAAATAAGCAGTTAACGGTAGTTGTTTAATTCGGCCAAACACTAAAACATGCTTATCGTAATTTGTAAACTAATAAGCCAATAAACTGAATGGAAACAAAAAAAGAAGCACTCTCCAACAAGTAAGAAGCTCTTATTTTTAGTTATTTGTGTTTTAATATGTTTTACTCCGTATCATATTGTTCCAAGTAATTTCATGAGCCATTGCTTACAATAGTTAGGTGAAACACATTCGTAGGTTACGAAACTTTAAGTATGTTCCAATATCATAGGGATTACAAGAATTTGTAGATCAATTTTGTTCATGGTAAAAGATGTTATACTCTATTTAAACAAATTTAAGTGGCTATATATAACTTTCCTTAATTGTTGAAGTTATACATTTTGTAAGAACATATAGGCAAGTTGGAGAGTTGGATGGAGTGGTAAGAACATGATCTATTATACAAAAGGTCAAGAGTTCGATTCCCCTCCTTACCTATTCCCCGAGTTTTTTAAGTAACCATTGTAACTTAAAAAGTTAATTAAGAAAATACGTACTCTTAAAAATATTTAACATAATATATAATTATTTCCTTTTTCATTATGAAAAAGCATAAAAGCCCATAACAGTCCTTTTAGCAGCCATCGTCTTCCATTCGCATAGACATATATCCTCATCTCATTCATCCTGGTAATCGCAGACTCTTTGATGTACGCATGGTTCTGGCGTGTCATCACCCGAGGGAATATTATATCCTTCGATCTCTTGATGATTGAGAGTTTGAGATGTCAACACAATTCCGGCATATCGCCTAGACTAACATGGTAAAAATTAGGCTGCAACCATCACAACCAATACTATCAATGAAACCAATATCATAACTAACTAGTGAGCAGTATGAAAACCATGCATTGACATCTTAAAGTTCACATGTATGCATGTATCCTACATTCGTAACTTGTATTGATTGTGCAAATGCATAGTAAATACCCGTTAACGAAGTCAATGGACGTACTTTAAATGACATCGTTAATCGAAATATTATGTTTCAATTCTTTGGCTCGTTATCAGTTTATTTGAGTGATTGAGTCAGACGTAAGAGAAGAGGACAACTAGCAGATGAAGACGATGGCTGAGTATTCATGAATTAGTTTATTATTCTTTTGATATTTGATAAAAAAGGTATACCGAATTAAAGACAATGGAAAGTTGAAAATGATGGAAACGATGGTTGGCTAAAAAAAACTCAGATTTCATTAGAGTTTTTGAATTAATAATAATAATAATAATAATAATAATTAAATATTTTGTTAAATACTTTTAGAAATACATATTTTGTTAAATACTTTTTGAAAGTATTACGGTGACCCAAAAAACTCCCTATTCTCCGGCTATGCACAACCTTTTTAAAGTAGCAGTGAGTTATTTAGATTACTAAAAGTACTCCTTACGCTTTTCAATAATTTATAATTAGATTACTAGATGTCGAATATCAAGTAAATAAATTCGTGGTTTTTATCACAGTTGTAGTTTCCTTTAAACTTAGTTTGTTGAACGCAAAACCTTTGTTGCTTTTAGGTTAGGTAAACGCGTATCTATATTACTTATAAAGGAAAAACAGTTAAAGTGAAAAATTGAGTTTTCAACACTTAGTCATATAAAGAGAAAAATAATGTAATTAATACTATTATTAAAACATCTCATTACTTAAAAGTACAATGATTTATTCACATTGTACAACCAATTAAAAACATATCTACAAATTAAATACAACCAATTAAAACACCACTTACAATAAAATTTTCATAATGTACAATTTAAATAAGCTACAATATAATCCATATGAAATAATTAAACACACAAATTAATGTTATTTTTAAACACCCTAAAATGAAAAGTACATGTTATTATACACATTATACAAATTAATAAAACACACAAAGTTTCATACAACCTAACAAGTTGATGGTACATATAGTTTTGAAAACTGGACGGGACCAACGGGTTCAACCGGGAACCGGTGTCGCCACCGGTTCGACTAACCAATAAAAACCATCCGAAAACGAAACAGAGAGGACACGTTGAAACCAATAAACATATCCCATGAAAACAACCTTCTCGTAACTTACCAACGCTCAAATACTTGAACGAAGTCTCGTTACAAAAAACCGCAAAACACCAAAGTTACACAATTCACTACTACACCGCAAAGGTGTTCAAAATGAATTTATCAAAACTCAACACCACTTAAATCATCTCATTAACATTACACGCAAAGGGATTTAGTGCCACATTCCTACTTATAATAACTATACCACACATATCCGATACATATATCACATAAAACACTTAATTCACACCAAACAAAGTTAAACAACTAGAGACTATTAGTCAAACTAACCTGAAAAAATCACGGTTGTCACAAACCACCTGGGTCGAACCGGGTTCAAAACATTATGTTTAATTCCCAAATCTTCAAACTTTTATTATTTTTCGTTTATAACCTATAATTTTTTTTTATCAATAAACTATTGTCGCTATAAAATCCCGGTGCTATGCACGGGTACTCGTCTAGTATTGTTAAAAGAAATTTTTTAAAAAATGCAAAGTTTTTACTGAATTCGAACGCAAGGTGTTTGACCATCTTTACTAACAATGCTTAAGGTGCGTTTAGTTGGGAGAAAACAATTTTTTTTCCACCAAATGTTTTGAGGAAAACAAGGAAATTAAAAGACCGTGTTCAAATTAACGTTCTTCAACAAAATATTTTGCAAAACACAAAATCTCAAATTTTCAAACTTAACAAGGAAAAATACAAAACAAATTTTAGTTATTTTCCTTGTTTTCCTTTGTAACCCACAACCTTCCTTCCTAATCTTCAAAATAGAAAATACAAACATCAACTAAACGCGTTTTCTAAATTTTCAATTGTTTTGTGGAGATAAATTTCTCTTTTAAATATTTACAAAACTAAAGATAGAAAACAAGATAATTTTTTCTCCAACTAAACACACTCATTGTTTTTGTGTTTTGGAATGCTATGTACTATTTATCACACCAAAATCCCAATTCTACATATAGAGTAGAATGATGCATAATAGTTACCCAAACGCAGTCGCATAAAGTAACATGCAAGTTCAAACTCGACAAATATTTCAACTTACAAAAAAAATCTAGCAATTCCTAATAGACAAATTATACGCACATGCATTAGCTTTGATTCGAAGAAAGATTGAAGTCTTCACTCTTGTGTCAACTGATGATCAAATCGGTTAAGCACTTCTTCATCGAAGAGGGGTAACCCATTTTCTAAGGTGGGTGAAGTAGTTGTTTCTGACAGTGATGAAGATGAGGTTTATGAGCCTAATGATTATTTGGGAGATGATTATTTTTCAGATGAGTATGCGGCTCAGGTAAACGATTTACCGGAACAATTCAAGGAGTTCAAGCTTTAAGGACGTGCTAGGAAGTAGTATTTTATTTTGTTTTGTTTTATCATAAGATTGACATGTCATCTTATGTTGTTTTTTGGTTGTTCTAGTTGTTGGTAGCTAGTGGTTCATTTATGGCCTGTCATAATTGATATAGGGTAGTTCAAGCGGTTGCTTGAGGTTAATGTGGTACTTCAGCCATATTCCTTTGTACTTTCAACGTTTTATTGGTTAATATATTTTACCAGGGTGGAAGCTCCCTTTTACCCATATGTTTATAGTAAGAAACATAAATGTTACGGAGTATGAAAAGCTAAAAAAAAAATAATAATAATAAAAAATAAAAAAATAAAAAAATAAAAAATTAGAAACAAAACCAAGTGAAGATTGCATATCCTCACCATTGAGAAACTAATAAAACTAAGAGCTGAGTTATTTAAAAAACCAAACATTCCTCACATACCAAGGGACTCATCCCCACCATCCATCTAAAAAGAAATCAATGGTTGAGATTAAAAGCATTTAATATTTCACCCATTTTTTATAATTTAATTATCTCTTAAACCGTTAATCGTTAAGCGAAAATAATTATACCATCGGGATGAGCATTTAATTATCTTTCTATAGATATGCATTGTGATATACTTTCGACAAAAATTTTTTTTTCGTTTTTTTCACGTTTTTTTTTCGTGGCCGAAAAATATCATATGTGATATATCATATATGATATTATATATCATATATGATATTACATATCATATATGATATATCATATATGATATTGTATATCATATATGATATGTAATATCATATATGATATATCATATGTGATTTTTTCGGCCACGAAAAAAAACGTGAAAAAAACGAAAATTTTTTTTTTGTCGAAAGTATATCACAATGCATATCTATAGAAAGATAATTAAATGCTCGTCGTAACGGTATATTTTTTTTCGATTAACGATTAACGGTTTGAAAGATATTCATATTTGAAAAAAGAGGATGAAAGTGGGTTTTTTAAATTGTTGGGATTAATCTCATCCATTAGATCAAATAAAGATGGAGGGAAGATGAATGGTGGAGATTAGTCCCTTGGTATGTAAAAAATATTTGGTTCTCAAATGTTCTTATATCTAAAACTAATAGTGTAAAATTAAGTCCAAAAGTTAACCAAAAAATATCTCGTTTTTAAGCAAAAAGGGTAGCACATAAATGAAGAATATGATGGTTTTTTTTGAAGAATATGATGGTTGAACCAATCAATTTGCGAAACAACTACACTGATACAAAATCAATAGACATAGCATTGATTTCAACTTTATGAAGCATACTGTTGCAACCAAGCGTTAAATTGAGTTTGGAATATGCCTATTTCTAACCAACAAAGTTCAAAAGAGTAGTGGTCATTTATTTAGAATCCGAACAATCACATATAAATATCTCTCAAAACAGTGTTACTGATCAACTCTTGAATGTTGAGAGAACCAACCATCCTTGAGCCATCACAAGTCCTTTATAGCTAGTAAACCATAATAACTTGGTAAAATTAGTAAAGAAAGATACACTTGTGCATAATAATACACATTATTATACCTCGCAATTTCGTGCTTCAGCGAACCCATGTGTCTGCTCCACAGAAATTAATGTATATAACCTCAATATTCAGTTAAAATTTTAAGGGTAAAGTCCATAAATTAGCAATGTACTTTCCCTACTTTACAAAGTTAGGTAACGAACTTTTTTTATTACCAATATAGTCATTGAAACCGGCTAATCTGTGCCGAAATAGTAAATATGGTAACCGGGTACCTGCTAAACCGGTAAAAATTGATTATTTGGCATTTTTATTTATTTTATGCTTAAGGGTGTACTGATTATGTGGCTCTTTATTTTCAATTTTAGCCCCTGAATTTTCATAGTACTTTTAAAATCAACCCACCAAAATCATACATATAAAATTATATCATACATATACAATTATATACTTTTTGCTTAGGATCTTGGAATACACAGAAGAAGAATGCACGATGTCTAGTAATTTTTCAAGTTCAAGACGTTGACTCATCATCTTTATTTATACCGGCAACAATCATCTTCTCCGGCGAGTATTCCGGCATCCATCATCTTCTCCGATGAATATTCCGGCAACCACCATAATTAGAAAAAGCTACAAGCCCTTCCATCAAATTGAATAAAAAAACCATCTAGATCTGATTGTATACGCATCTCTCTTGATCTAAAAATCATACAGATTTGATATATATCACTCGACCAAATCCCAAATACAAAAAAAATCGATTCTTTAAAAATCTAAACCGATATATATTTTATTCCATCAACAACGAAAGCTCCGTGAAAAAACTAAAGAAAAAAACAGAAGTAAGATTGCTACTGGTACAAGCTAAGATGGAAAGGAGTTTCGAAACAAGATCTATGGTGTTTAGGATTCTAACTGTTGAATTGGATTTGATGGGTTTCGTGGTACATATATCAAAATGAGATTTTTGATAAATGATTATTTTTTGTTGGGAATTGATATGAAGATAGGTGTTTTGCAAGGAGTTGATCACAATGAATCAGTGAATGCAAAGAATCAGTGGTTTGGATTATAACTGAATATGTGAAGCAGAAGTGAGAAATAATACTCGTAATAAAAAGTGATGCTAAAAGTTGTTATTGGGCATGTAGGATTGGATTAAAAATAAGTGTCTAGGTGGAATTTTAAAAACAATTATTTATTTACTTAGAAAATCAGCAGGTCACATTTACTATATTGTAAAAAGTTAGCCGGTTTCAATGACTATATTGGTAATAAAAAAAGTTCGTTACCTAACTCTGTAAAGTAGAGAAAGTACGTTGCTAATTTATGGACTTTACCCAAATTTTAACTGAACATAAATTACTAAATAATCAAAGATTTACACTTTAAAAAAAGTTTACCAATCGAGCAGTAGAAAACGAAATTAACCCATCGAGCCTAAAGCTAAAAATCAAGAATCATTAATTAAACAATAAACAACTCCCAACTGAATGAATTAAGAACAAAAAATAATACTTTCTTTCTGGGATTTGATTGTGGTTGGCTTTGTTTAGATGGTAGAGATAGAGTAATCGGAATTGTTGGAATAAAGGTTTTCTTTCCTTTTGAGTGACAAGAATCAGGTTGGGAAAGAAGCGTGTTTCCTTTTCTAATTTACAATTCGGTCTCAAAGTATTTCGACTATTTAATGTTAAGTACATGTGTATATTTTGCTTTTTCTACATCTTAGTAGAAAATTTATAAAGATTTTTGTTAAATTAAGAAATATTTAAGGTTTTTTTCAATTAACATATTTAAAAGAAAAACAATAATAATTCAATTATTACTTAAAAAGGAAATATTTTTTTTTGAAATATAAAAGTCCCCACTTGAGTTTTGTTTTATTATATAAAAACAAAAGATTTTCTACTGGTGTATTTTTGTTGTTCTGAGTAAAGCCTTTAATAGGCTTGGTGTCATCGTGCGCTACGTGTATTTGCTCATCTTCGCCTTTGGTGTTTTTATAATGTGTAGTTCAAAAACCGCATTATTCATCATGAAATAGAATATGAAAAAAATATATTTTAATTTCAATAACATTATAAGTTGTTTCATGACTTAAAGTAGGTTAATTCAATGTTTTTATGTTTATTTAGAGCATCCACAATGGTGAAGCTTTATGTAGGTTGATAAGTTTGAATAATCATTACTTTATAAACTTTTTGATGTTATAAACCTATGTTCACTATCTATCTGTACTACTTATAATACATATTAGACCCTCTCTCCTATTTAATTTTTAAGATTTCCTTATATAGATTTTAAGTAAATACAAGTCATCAAACACAAAGCACAAGCATGTAAAGCACAATGATTTTAAGTTCAACAATATTTCTTACATACATACAATTAATACACCCCATCACCAACTAATACAAGTCATAAAACACAAAGCACAAGTATGTAAAGCACAATGAAATCTTTTGCCCAAACCCTCCATGTACAATATTTCTGTCGAGCCTCTTTTTCCTTCCAGCAATACAATAAATACAACATTAAGAACTTATATTATAGCCTATGGATGAATATTCAAGAGGGATATGAATCGTGATAAATACATTGAGATGGTGAAAAGTTTTGGCATCGTGTAGGTATGTGGCCGGAAGATGTAAGAAAAAGCTCAAGGGAGATCATGATATGGAATCTTGTTATGGTTGTTGAGGGTAGATAAAGGCGGCACAGGTTGTGGTAGTGGCTGGAGGGACGGTGGAGACATGATTAGCGTTATTTTCTTTGTAGACATGTTCGTACCGTCTTGTCTCATGCTTTGAGGCCTAAGATTGTTTATTTGTATAATGATTTTCAAAAAAATGGTGGAGGAAGAGTTGTAATATGTGTTTGGTCTTTTGTTTAGTGTCAAATGATGGGATGATTTCATGGAGCGTTTCTTTTGAAGCATAAATGTAGAATATTATGGAAAAAATATTAGTATTTATTTTGTTTCCATACACAATCCCGTGACTATAGTTGAGTTCAAAGTTTCATTTACACCAAAAGAGAAAATTAACAAAATGGATGGTTTCTTCTTGTTAACTTTTTCCTTCAAATTAAATGATATACATATGATTATAGTTTCCAAAAAAGACCATTCTGTAGAAAGTATATGATACTTTTACGATTGAAACTATTGGATATTAAAATTTATATGATATACGATTTAAAAAAAAAATGATACATAATGTATGCTTATAAGCATATTGATGCTATTTTTATATGTTGCTTTTACATAAAGTTATCCAACATAAAAATCTTGCTATCTGTGAAGCTATTATAACGAAAAATGATAACACGAAAAATTGTTCGCCGGAATTTTTGATTGCTGTGTACCTGCCGCCGCAACACGCGGGTACCCTGCTAGTAAACTATAAACCTTTTACAACTCTTCAAATGATTCATAATAACACATGCATTAAATTATGAAGAGGTTCAAGATTATGAACCTTTTCATACTGCATGTACATGAAATAAATATCATTATAGTTAAAATGAAAGATAAAGCTTTATATAGGTTTTAAAACTTTTGATGAAAGTACTATGGTGGATGCCCTTAGAATAGCTAACAACTAATCATTTTAGACATGTCTTATGTTTATTAAAGTGACGTGTAATTTAACATAATGAACTAGTTATAATACCCGTGCACGCACGGGGTTTTTCCAGAAAATTTAATTATATGGTATTATCGTTTAAAAACAGAAAATCTTATGTATATTTTAAAAAGTTAGAGCATCAACATGTGTGAAAGTAAGAAAAATTGTTAGCAGAAATTGTAAATATAACCGTGGCATCGACCTTGTATTGGATTCTTGAGCGTGTCTCCTTATAATGTTATTAGGTCAAATGTTCTTTGATCACATGGGTTTACACATAAATCAAATTTATTTTAAAATTTTTGTTTATTATATGGACATATAAGAATTTAACCGTAAAAATTGTGATATAAATACAACTAATAAGTATTCATGAGGTTTTCATTATGTATTAATATCAATTAATATTTTGTAAAAAATTTATTGGATGAAAGATTTAACTTTGTTTAGCTGACATAGATGTTAATGTTGAGGTTGATATTGTTGTTTAATTTTAACTATTGATAGTTGTACAAAATATGCAAGTTTAATAGCACATAATGAGCGTTGATCAAGTTAAAATATACCCCGTAAAGTTTTTAAAAAATGTTTTTCCGGATATCCGTATATAAACTTTAAATAATAATTACATAGTCGTTATAAGTACAATCGCGTATATTTATTTTCATATCACAGTAACTCGTACTTACCATTTGATATTTATATTACCGTTAATAATAATTTAACTGTATTTAATATTTAAACCCGTGTACGTATAGATTAAACTTTTAAATATGATAACATGAGTTCTTATTTATATCTAACGTACATAGTAAAAAGATATTTTAATAGATGAAAGTTTAAAACTAATATTTATTTTAAAAGTATTTAATGTATATTAAAACTAATTCGTACATTTATAAAATTTTATAAGTTTAATGGAGGGAAATCTCAAACCAATACTAAGTTCATATATAAAGTGTAGGGGGTATAAAGTGTAAGGGGTTATTTGTTTATTATCTAAAGTTATCAAAAAATATGGAGATTTATAATTTTACACTTAACTCCATATAATATATTTAAAATTCAAAATTCAACCACTAATGTTTTATTAATTACCTCCTCATTTTTTAAGTTTTTATTTTCATAAATTTGACACTTATATTTTTATGTGTTTTTTTTCCTCAATCAAATTCTCCACCAAATTTATTAAGGTTTGACCAAAATCAATTCAATTTTGACTTTTTATTGGCCAATCATATTGCTCGATTTCGCCTATGTGTCAAAATCGAGCATTCCTATTGGTCCAATTTTTTTTCCACTAAGATTGTTTTGTCAAAATTAAAAACTCCGAAATGATGTAATCTTTTATATATAAAAGATTATTAGTTAAAGTTGGGAGTCTCAGTCTCTAGTTTCAGAGTGTGAAAATGAAGATCAAAGTTAGAAGTGCACATTGTTACCGTCTAAGCTAGAGAGGATGTAAATATATAATAGGGAGTAAAAAACTACTACTCTACTTCGTAGTATTTTGTACGATCAATACCATTCAAGTATACTATTAACGTAACACAGATGTACTGAAAGTCTTAGGATTTGTCCTCTTTGTCATATTATGATTATCTACTTGTTTATATACTTGAAGCCTTATTAGTGCTGGTTGGGTTGTCAGAGTCGTGTGAGCAAGCGGTGGTGATGGGGTGGTAAGGGAGAGTGGTGGTGGATACGGAGTAAAGTTTGCCGGAAAATGTAGAGCAGTAGTGTGTGGTGGAGGATGCAAAGGAAAAGTTGTCCATGATATATTCCGAATGATATTATATCAAATTAGATGGTTTGTGTTTATATCGACGAGTTCATGATTCTCCTGCAACTAAAAGTGATGAAATAAAACACATTGTCACAAGAACCGTGGTAATAGTAATGGAGACTCATTCAGCAAGTTCATATCATAACTTACAAAAGAAACAGCTGAAAATGATAAAACTAACTGTCTCTTCAAACACAATTTACATAATATAATCACCAACTTAACTTATTAACTTCACAATGGTACCTGTATAACAATTTACTATTCGTGCAAATCAACATATTGAGTATTGAGGGTGTTTAGGGACGCTATTCGTGCAGTTTATGGGCCTACTCCTTTATCAAACACAATAACCTGTTTTGAGTATCCAAACAGCTTAATTGTGCAAATACGCTGTTTTCTAACAACCATGGTGGCTTTGCATATCTAAAAGAGCTTATTTAGCTGATAAGCTAATAAGCATAACCTCCTTTAATTACGCTAACCCAAACACCAACAACTACATAAATTCAGTCAATAAACTGGAAAAAGGCATTGTAAACTAAAGCATGAAGCGTATTTAAATGAGCACTTAATCTATAAGGATATAATCAATATGAATGTAATAACCTAAGTATGTGATAGATAAACTTCTTATGTCGAGAAATCTGTGATGAGAAAACTATGATAGGGTGCACCATCATTGTATCCAACCACGTCATACACACGAAAACTAATTGAAATTCAAGGGATACCTTACAATTCCAGTTCCTCTAAAAAATTGCTTAAGAGCATGTTTGGGATTGCTTATTTAGGTGTTTGACTATTTACAGATAAGTAGGTCAAAATGATTGGGTATAATTGTATAAACATGTTTTTCCTTATTTTGGAGTAAATAAAATAAAACCTACTTAATTTTAAAGTGCTTATAAACTCTTAAGTGCTTATTTACTACATTATGACATAATGAATTTATATAAGCCGGAAAGTTTCAAAATAAGCCACAAAAAGTGAGCTTATGAAACATAAGCCCAAAACCAAATAAGCCATAAGCCGGCTAAAGAACAAACATAGAAGCACTTAAACAAGAAATCCTCAAACACCCTCTACAACTGCTTATTCATTTATGAGATAAGCTATCCTAAAAAACCCATGAACCTAGTAAAGTAAACAGTTCAATTAATAATAAAAATGTTTACATACCTGTAAGGTGGTTTTCCGGTGGGTTGTGTGGTGATGGTGGTAAGTGTATGTGTCTTGTCGAGCGAGCCACTTTATCTACTTGTTGAACTACTTACTTATCTGTACCACTTTTGAAAACAAGTACATAGTTGTTTTAGTATTAGGATAGAGTTGCTTTTGTATTTTACTTTTTAGTTTTTTTAAGGCCAAAATGTATTTTACTATCCTCAACTCGGTTATTAAGTGGAATTTTTTAAGGTGCGTTTAGTTGGGGAAACACTTTTATTTTTCATAAAATGTTTTGTGAAAAACAAAAAAAACAGAGATCGCATTCAAATAAGCATTTTTCAACAAAAATATTTTGCAAAACACGAAATCCCCTATTTCCTACTTAATAAGGAAAATTACAAAACAAATTTTAGTTGTTTTCCTTGTTTTTCCTTTTAACCCACAACCCTCCCTCCTCTTATTCAAAATAGAAATTACAAATATCAACTAAACGCGTTTTCTTTATTTTCAAGTGTTTTGTGGAGATAAATTTCCCTTCCAAATTTTTACAAAACTAGAGATAAAAAATAAGATAATTTTTTCTCCAACTAAACGCACCCTTAGCATTTTGAACATTTAAAAGCGTTGAATGATATCATGAACTTGACTGATTGGAATTTTACTAGAAGCATTTGCTTAACAGTTACACTCGTTACGAATTTAATAGATCTTACCATTAAAATAAAATATTCCTAGTATAACTACCGAATAAAGGTAGAAACAAGCCGAGTTCACTTTGAGCTTATGATTTCAGCTCGAGTTTGGCTTGTAACGAGCCAAGCTTATAAAAGCTCGAAATGATCCAAGCTTAAACGAGCTCGAACATGAGATCAATCCCTGTTTGGGGCGCGTTTAATAAACGAGTTCAAGCCTTACCTTTGTATATGTGTTTATCATGTCTAATTGCATATGTATATTTATGTAATATATATAAACGAGCTCAAGCCAAATGTATTCAAAAACTAGCTTGTTAAATATGATAAGAGTTGAACTCGACCTAAAGATATAAGGCTCAAAATAGCTCGAGCTCGAGAATTATGATCGTAAACAAGTCGAGCTCGAGCTCAAGCTTTGGAAAGCTAAGCCTCAATTGGATTGTTTCTACATTTTCCCCTCATTTGGTAGTTATACTATGAATATTGTAATTTTGAAAATAACACCATTAAATTTGTAATGGTTTTAAATGTTAACTTGACATAGGGTAGCAGAAAATTAAATTAGTCAAGTTTAGAGTACCATTCCGCACCTTTAAAAGTTTAGGATACCAAAAATTCTACTTAGCAAAGTTCATGGTAAAAACTACATTTTCGACCTTTTTTAATGGTCTAACCTACGCTATTGGTAAGTTATTAAAGACTATAAAAAACATGAAGATTGAAAAACTAATCATAATAACTTACTTTTTAGCTAAAAAAAAAAAAAAAAAAAAAAATCCCCTCATCTTTTTTAATATTACTCTATATAACATTCACTGAAGTGGAACTTGGAGCCAGTACTGTTGCGAAGCCGCTAGGTGAGAGGTCGTCTTTAGGGAGGAGGATGGCTTAGGTGCATTGTGGAGCCGCGACTCGAGCCAGCACTATTTACGCGCCGAGCCGATGGCTAAAAGAGTTTAACAATAATTTCTTTAAGAGGATTCAACAAAGCTTAGTAGTTTTTCACTTATGTGGCAGCTAACCTTATATTAAATTTTAGTAATGGTCTCTAAGTTATATTTAGTGATTATTTGTGTTATAAAATATTACATAAATAGTCCATTTCACTTTTTCATTTTACAAAGAACGTTCATAATTACAATATTTAATAAAAAAATAATACCGAAATGTTTAATTGAAATTAAAGAAACACAATATTTTTGGGCTAATCATTTGCCCACTTTAAAAATTTATTTGTATACTCAAAGTTTGGGGTAAGTGAGTAACAAATGTGTAACTTTTGAGGCTAAAGTGAGTTACCACAAACAAAACATTCACTTCACTTCAAATCTTCTAAGGGGGTTGGCAGCACTCTCGGGGAAGCTTGCGGGGCTTGGCTTACCGTGCGGTGAACACCGCCGCCGCTCTTGCGGTGAGCCAAGCGGTGTTCACCGTGAGTGAAAGTTTACCGAGCGGTGAGAAGGAAAAAGAGACGTTAGGGAGAAGGAAAAAGAGACGTTGGGGAGTGCTGTTTGGGGAGTGAAGGGTGAGGGGTGTGTTGCCAACAAAATTTGAGTGAGGGAAGGGAAAAGTGGGGGATGATGTGGCATAAGGGGATTGGGTGGAAGTGAGTGAAGGGAAATGGGGTGACACGCGGGAGCGCACACCTCTTCATCTCCAACACAAACACTTTGACATCCAAACACTCAAAACCCACAACACAAATCCAACCAATCACAAAACCCTTTAACCAATTCCATCAAATCACACACACAAAAAAAAAACTCTAAGAAATGAACCAAGTAAAATGCCCAGAAAATCAAGAACTTGTGAATTTCATATTAAACAAACAAAGGGAAATGACAGATTCCCCAAAAGGGTTATCTGATCAAAACAATTTGATGATAACCAAAGCTTGTTTCAATGTTTGTGGTTCCAAAACACATATCAAAACCCTTAAAGAGTTTTCCAATGTCAAGTAATTTTCTTGCTTTTTTTTTTTACCCTTTTTACTGTTTACTGTTTTTATTTATGTNTCAAATCACACACACAAAAAAAAAACTCTAAGAAATGAACCAAGTAAAATGCCCAGAAAATCAAGAACTTGTGAATTTCATATTAAACAAACAAAGGGAAATGACAGATTCCCCAAAAGGGTTATCTGATCAAAACAATTTGATGATAACCAAAGCTTGTTTCAATGTTTGTGGTTCCAAAACACATATCAAAACCCTTAAAGAGTTTTCCAATGTCAAGTAATTTTCTTTCTTTTTTTTTTTACCCTTTTTACTGTTTACTGTTTTTATTTATGTGTTTTTGTGAAATGGGTAGGATTAAAAATGTGATCTTGATGTTAGGTTAGTTGCGAATGACTCGTGTTTTAATTTGAGTTTGTATATTACTCCTTGTTTAGTGTTTTTTTATGTGTTTTGGTTGAATTTTATGTTTTTGTGAAATGGGTAGGATTAAAAAGGTGATTTTGATGTTAGGTAAGTTGTGTAAGACTCGAATTATTTGAGTTTATATGTTACTCCGTCCCGTCCCGATTTAGCAGTATGGCAATTGCAAATTTCTTAAACAGCGTTGTTTTTTTTTTTTTTTTTTTTGTCTGTGGACAGTTTTTTTGGACGAAGGGGGTATTTAGTACTTATTGTTGAACCTTTTTTATGGGTTTTGGTTGAATTTTATGTTTTTGTGAAATGGGTATGCTTATAAATGTGATTTTGATTTTAGGTTAGTTGCGAAAGACTCGAATTATTTGAGTTTATATGTTACTCCCTTTGTCCCGGTTTAGTTATGTCCGATCATTGTATTTGTTTTACTTTTCTTAAACTGTGTGCTTTATGTTTGTGGATAGTTATTGTGGGATGGAGGATATTTACCATTTACTTTTTTTCTGTTTTTTATGTGTTTTGGTTGAATTTGAGGTTCTTTTGAAATGGGTATGATTAAAAATGTGATTTTGATGTTAGGTTAGTTGCGAAAGACTCGATTTATTTGAGTTTAAATGATACTCTCTCCGTTCCAATATAGTTATGTCAGTTATCACTCTAGTGGGTGCACTTTTCTTGGACTGTGTGTTTGTGTGGACTGTTATTGTGTGACTGCGGGTGTATTTGTTGAGTGCTATTTACTGTTTAATTTGATGTTTTTGTGAAATGGGTCTGATTTGATCGTAGTTGTCACAATGTTGGTTGTAGGATAAAAGATCTTATTGTGATGCTAAGCTAGTCGCAAAAGACTTCTATGTATGTGTTTTGGTTTTGCTAAATGGGTATGACCTGTTTACCAGGTTTTATGATGTTGGTGTAGGATTAAAGTTTGGATTTTCATGTCATTGGGTAAGGATTATGGAAAGATAGTTTAAATGTTACAAGGATAATGTATGTTTAGGTGCCCAAGTATTCAACTTTTTTCATTTTAAGGCCGCCCACAGATATCAAAAACTGTTTTTTTATGTCACCTTGATATGTATCTTGTTTCAATATCTGGGTGACCCTGAAAGGGAGGGATTTTGTGAAATAGGTCTTGGGTTCGATCCCAACTTCCCTTGGTTTGCAGGAAACAACTTAACATTGCCCAAGGTGCGGTTTTTTGAGGAAGGGTCGCATAGGTTCAAATATAGATCCCGGGTTAAGGTCTCGCCCTTGAACCAACCTTTTTGTGAAGTATCAGGGTGACCGTAATGAATAAAGATAAATACTTCAGTGGCCTTTTATATACACCTATGCCTTGAACAAATGATATTGTCCCATGATATTGAACCCCAAAATGAACTTGGATTTAACATAGATGTGCAGACTTCATACTGTAATGAATAAGTGCAACTTGAGTTGGTCGTATTGTAACTTAGTACTACAATGATGATGGAAATGACATGCATTTACTATAAGCAGACAACTATTGTTAGCGTTTATTATAATCCTTAATGAATGAGTTCTTAAACCACCCACGTCGTTAGGAGTCACCTTCATACCACTAACCCAATACTATGAACATCAAAAGGACATATCTTTTATGAAAATAGATTTGCATAATCGTGTTCCATGATTTGCTATATACATCTGCATACGGTCTGGTATTCTCTAGCATAGCCTTCGTTGTAGCTATAACTCGGTTTTTTTGAGAATAAACATCCTTTCATTTTTATTGTGTCAGAGGTGTTGGAAAGTGGATATTGAAACTCATGAAAGATTTCTTTGTTGATGCTAATGCTGACGCCGAGATTGAAGAGAGGATACAAAGGGGTAATTGAGTAATATCTCTATCGATTCACGATATGTTTAGTTACATTGCAGTTACAGATCCTTTTCATTGTTTATATAATCTTTATTTGTTTAATGTTTTAGTTGAGAAAAATAAGGGAAGCAGAAAATATGTGCCACAAAAGAACTCTGCAGCTTATGCGTTATTGATCACTCTCTACAGGTAAACAGGGGATAGCTTTTTCCCAATTTGTTAAACTTGTAGTTTAGTTAAAGTATCAATTTTGAGGGAGATTTTTTTAATGTTAGAGGAACTTCTGATGGAGTTGAGTTTATGCGAAAACAAGAGTTGATTGATGCAGCTGAAGCAAGTGGACTGTCTCGCACACCTATAATGTACACCTTTACTTTCACGAGCTTTCAATTTTTTGAAGTAAATTATGGTGACTTGTAGAGATGATAAAATTGTTGGGTCAGGCGGGTTGGGTAACGTGTCAAATGGGCCACTTCTTTTACAGGTGAAACAGGTCATGTCAGGGCCTGGTTGAACAACAAACTTATTTTTAGAAGTTTTCTGAATACATAAAATTGTTACTTATTACTAGTTTACTACAATATAACACTATCACAAATTCACAATAGTCGTTTCAATCTTTAAATAAAATGATGTATCCTTTTTGCTATTTTTTATTTGACCCGATTGAGATATAATACTATCCAAACTGATTCATTCATCAGTAAATGTATCAAAATGGCCCCACAAGCGTCTTGCCCTGATCTCTTTTGCTTCTTTAACGGACTGATCTTTATGTTTGCAGGCCTGAAATAGGAAAGGGGAAAGCAGGACAGTTTGGAGTAAGCTCAGGCAGGGAGTGGTATAGCGGATGGAATTGCATGAAGAATTTGATAGACAAAGGGTTGGCTGTAAAATCAAGCTGCCCTGCAAAGTAAGTGCATTCGGATTTACCACTTTTTGATTCAACAATCGAGTTGGCAATTTTTAACCCATTTACTAAAAAATAGCTTTAAAAGGAACAGGTCAAATGGGTCAAAAGTTACCCAAATTTTTTTATATATAGAAACGTCAGAGAGTTTTTATTCAAAATCTTGGACAAAAAGTGTATCTGATCAGCCTAACCTGACTCGTTTCAATAACTACCAAAAACGGCCCATTTTGAACTGTTACGTAACCCACCAGACCTTCCCATTTTGTCAACTCTATTGTTTAATATTTTTTTAGTTTTTCATTCTAATATAGATATATCATGGTTTCCTTGAGTTATGCTGTGTTTTTTGTTATCAGTTTTTAAACTGATATCAACACCAGTTGCTCTTATCAACATCAGTGTCGAGCATAATAAGATGAACTAAACAGGATACCCTTACTTTTGGGAATATTGTTTTAGGTACATGTTGACCCAACAAGGAAAAGAAGCTGCTCGTGATTGTCTAGCGAGATCTGGATTGGCTGATTCTACAGAGGGTCTTGCGACTATTAATAACACCTCGGATCCTGTGATAGAACCAGTTAGCACACATGCGCAGTTGGTTGAAGACTCGCCACCTCAGCGTGCTTCCATAAAACGGAAGAAAAAATCAGTGGATATTCCTCCTGATACTCTGGATAAGGTATGCTATCTAAAATTAATAGTTTATTGTAGTTTAAAGTTAATATTACTTTATTGATCTATATTTTATCAATTGCAGCTTGTGCGCATGGGATACACCAAACAACAAGTTACCCGTGCTTTTTCTGAGGTTGCCAAAAAGTCACCAAATGAGGAAGCTTCTTCACTGTGGCTATCTGTTTTATGTCGTCTTCGGGAAGTTGAAGTTTATAATTCACCTTTGGAGTCTGAAAATGTTCCAAAAGTCAAACATCATGCATCATCGAATTCTTTTATGCATAAAGATAGCAGTAATAATATTCCATTATAAATATTACAAATTACAAAACTAGACCCATTATAACCTTGACTCTGACATTTAGTACTCTTTCAATTTACAGGACAAACCGATCATTTTAGACATGAAAAAGCGACCTTAGCTTCTGAAGGGGGACCTGAAGTTCCGAGTTCATCAATGCGACCTTGTTCATCCACTGTGAGTGTTACACATATTTGGCATGATCATGATTTTTGTTACAATGTTACTAATTTTCAGGATAGTATAAGGAGGTCACCTACTCGCCTAAGTACGACAACCCAAATAGTGAAACTTCTTTTATAGGCCACCTAACCATATGTATGTGGTTTCGTATATGCCAAATCCAATGACCATTAAAATCTTGAAATTAAAAAAAACAATAATAATAATAATAATTTATCTCGAAAGAAATAAAAAACAGGCTGGATGACCATTATACTCTGAAAAGTTATTATTATTATTTTTTTTGGTCACTAACTTGTAGTGTTTGGTAAGATATGCTGGATTCATACTTGGTTGGCCTCCTAGTAATAAATCCCTTAATCTTAAAAATTCTTTTGTCTGGTTTAATAGGATCAGAATGTGCGTAAGCGGGGTAGGAATAATCTAGAAGATAAATTAAATATTTTATCAATGCCACCTTTATCTTTTGGAGACCGATTCGAGGATGTGTATGAGGTGGTGCTAATATTGGATGATCGGGAGAAGTTCACCAGGGAGTGAGTACCTTCACTTAAATTGTTTTATTGGTTTCAAATCAAATTTTACTATTAAACATGTTGATCTTATATTTTTATGATTTTTTGTCATGAAGAATCATGTTGCATAATAACTTATCAAGTATTTAAATTTGTGGTTTGTGAATTTCAGGTCACAACGGTCTAGTAAACTTCTTCAGCAAGTCAAACTTCATTTTAAAATACCAATAGAGGTGAACTTAAACATACAATTTGAATTGAGGAATTACAGACTACTGTTGCTAGGGTCGGCAAATTGGGCGGGTCAGACAACGGGTCAAATCAGGATTGGGTCAACACTGATAATTTTTTATAAGGATCAGGCTGGGTTAACCTGAAATAATAATATAAGTCTTTAATAAAATGATCTACAAACTTTTATGCATTAAAAGAAACTTCGGCCGCCCACCCGTTTGCCAGAATTGAATTTAACTGCTCAACCCATAAGCTGATAAACTATGTTATAACTGTTCACAGGTCAGACGCTTACCCGTTGGAGATGGCATTTGGATAGCTCGGCATAAGCAACTTGGTAGTGAATATGTCCTTGATTTTATTGTTGAAAGAAAGAATGTTGATGATCTTCGATCTTCTATCAGGGATAACCGTTACAGGGAGCAGAAAGTGCGGATCCTGGTGATGTTTTTAACTCTGCTTGCTAC
>LBNU01030112.1:29374-42899 GCA_014162995.1 Artemisia annua | reverse complement strand
ATTGATTTCAAAAATCTAAATTCCTCGTGTCCTAAAGACTACTACCTGCTGCCCGAAATAGATTGGAAGATAGAATCAGTAATGGGCTTCAAGTACAAGTGTTTCCTGGATGCGTATAAAGGATATCACCAAGTGCAGATGGCACCGGAAGATGAAGAGAAGACTGCATTTTACACAGAACAAGGGACGTACTGCTACGTCAAAATGCTCTTCGGGTTGAAGAACGCGGGTGCCACCTACCAGCGTCTAGTTGACTAGGCCTTCCGTACACAAATAGGAAGGAACTTGGAAGCTTATGTTGATGACATGGTCATAAAAAGTAAGTCGGAAGTTGAGATGTTGGCCGATATAGCTGAAACTTTTGATAACCTACGGAGGATAAATATGAAGTTAAACCCGAAGAAGTGTTCATTCGGCGTGGAAGAGGGCAAATTCTTAGGCTATATTGTAACTTCAGAAGGAATAAGGGCGAACCCGAGGAAGACTAAAGCGATAGCATAAATGAAGTCACCGGAAACACTCCGGGATATGCAAAGTCTCAGCGGGAAGCTCGCCGCTCTAAACCGTTTCCTCTCCCGCTCGGCTGAAAAATCGCTCCCCTTCTTCGAAACCCTCAAAAACATCACGAAAGAAAATAAAGACGAGTATAAATGGACCGAAAAGGCGGAACAAGCGTTCCAAGCAATGAAGAAGCTGATCCTTGAACTGCCCACGTTATCCACACCAAAACCGAAGGAAATTTTGTACGTCTACTTGGCAGCATCACTGAGCGCCGTCAGTGCGGTACTTTTAGTAGAAAGAGAGCAGAAGCAGCTACCGGTGCATTATGTAAGTCGAACCCTCAATGAGGCCGAAAGAAAATACGCACCGATAGAAAAGCTGGCGGTATGTCTACTACACGCTTCACGAAGATTGAGAAGGTATTTCGAAGCTCATCCCATTAAAATCATCACGGACCAACCCATCAAACAGGTATTGAACAAACCAGAAGCATCGGGAAAGTTAGCCAAATACGCGGTCGAATTGGGCGCGTAATATCACTTATTGATGCGCGGGATTGCGACCACGCACTAGGGTTTTACCTCTCAAGGGATCTTGAGAAGCTTGCAATCCCCACCAGGCAGTGTACCTGACCGATGTAGTATAGTGTAGTGGCAAGTACCGGGGGATTGATCGTTCTCTGCGGGAATAGTATCGTTAGGATTGAAAAACTACTCTAATAGGTCTAGGGGTGAGGGAAGATTCTTTTTGTATTTTTATATTTTATGGAAAGCAAGTAAAAATCTCGGGTTTTGGAAGAGTGGGCAGAATTTGTTGCTAGTCAACTAACCCAAATTACTAATATTGCAAATAAAATAAAATAACAAGAAAGTAAATGATTGTGAAAATTAATATGGAGAGAAGTGTGTTTACTTAGATTTCCTTACTCCCTAACTATCTTTTACCGATTGATTAGTGTGTATTAATTGCGTGGACGACGGATTTTATTCCTTAATACCATTCGTAGGGGTGTGTACGGACTTCCCCTAACTCTATGAGATCCTACTTCACTCCTATGTCGAGCCGGCTAAGAAGCTCCTAACATGGGATCACTAGAATTCACTCATGCATTAAATACAATCAAAATAACCTTAGTACACCTTGGTTCATGTTTCTTAAGACGTTCAAGCATGTTACCAACCGGAAGTCTGCCAGTTTTCTTAAGCCTAACATCGATAATCACCCATCCAATACAATTAATAACACACAATTCAATCAATAATTAATAGTTAGGTTTCATTAGATCTAAGCAAACACAAAGAAAATCTAGCCTAGCATGTTAAACAAAAGACAAGAACAAGATAGAATCAAACAACACATAGACATATTGAATGATTAATTGATTACTTATCTTCAATGTAACATGGAAGATCCAAGGGTTTAAAACCCTTAAAAAAGCTGCAAAAATCGTCTAGGGTTTCTCTCTAAAAAGTTCCACACGAATGACTAAAAATTATGCGAATATATATGGAAAAACAGATCTGACGGCGTCACGTTATGGACTTGACGCCGTTACCTCGCCGTGGTTAGGGTTTCTTGATAGCCTTCTTGACGCCGTCCCTCTTTAATATGTTCTGGCTTATCAAGGCTTGACACCGTTAGGATGGGTCTTGACGCCATCTGGAGTACTGTTCCAGCAGATTTTGACACTTTGTCGAATTCTTCACTTTTATGCTCCGAAAACGTTCAAAATGCTTCCTTTTCCAGAATTTCTCTCCAAAGTACCTAAAATGCCAAAAGGAACGATTTAGGACGATATTTGATCAAATAAATACGATTTCGGGCTTAAATGACCCCCGAAAAGCGGTACACTTTTCGCCTCATCACTTATCTCCCTCGGAATGCTGTTAAAGGACAAGTGTTGGCAGATTTCTTGACAGAAGTACCTGTAGGCAGTAGTCTGATTGGTAAAAAAGGGAGGAAAAGGAGATACTTGGGCTAGCCGGTTCAGACACTTGGACTCTGTATTCCGTCGGGGCCTCGAGCAAATTGGGCTCCGGGGCAGGTTTGGTCCTAATCAGCCTCGAAAAGACGGAACACACGTATACTCTCCGTCTGAATTTCGAAAGCACCAACAACATGGCCGAATACGAAGCGCTTTTAGCGGGTCTCAGGATAGCGGGGCGAATGAAGGTTAGGAATCTAGATGTACGGGTGGATTCCAAGCTAGTGGTAAGTCAGATCAACAGCGAGTTCACAGCGAAAGGGGAAAAGATGATAAAGTATTTGGCCAAAGCAAAGCAATACGTGAAGTATTTCGAAAAATTTCAAATCTGAAACATCCCGAGGTCGTACAATTAAAAGGCCGACGTGCTAAGTAAACTCGCATCAGAAGCATTTGACCATCTAACCAAGGAAGTTCTAGTCGAGGTATTGTCAAAACCTTCGACGGAAGAAGAAGAAGTGAACACCATTGTGGAAGAGGAACAAGACAATTGGATGACGCCCATCATAAAATGTTTAGCCGAATGGGTATGGCCAGACGACGTCAACGAAGCTAGGAACCTCCGGATGAAAATTCCCCATTACTTTATGGAAGACGGGGTTCTTTTCAAAAAATCATATTTGGGTCCAATGCTACGTTGTGTGGGTCCATTACAAGCTAATTATATCATCCGGGAGGTGCACGAAGGAGCCTGCGGAATGCATTCCAGACCAAGATCAGTGGTAGCCAAGCTGATGAGGCAAGGGTATTACTGGCCCACGATGCACCGAGATGCGAGGGAAGAAATACGAAAGTGTGACTCATGTCAAATCCATTCCCCAGTCCCTAAACTGCCAAAAACCCTCCTCACATCCATCATGGCCCCGTGGCCCTTTTATCAATGGGGAATGGACGTCCTCAGACCTTTTCCTGAAGCGCCCGGGAGGGTCAAGTTCCTTATCGTGGCTATAGACTATTTCACAAAATGGATCGAGGCCAAGCCGCTGGCGAAGACAACTGGGAAGGATGTGATAAAATTCGTGTGGGAAAACATCGTGTGCAGGTACGGCTTACCACGAATCATAGTTACGGACAACGGGACAAACTTAATGAAAGACCCGTTTAAAACTTGGTGTGAGTAGCTAAGAATCCAACAGATCAACACGGCAGTAGACCACCCTCAAGCTAACGGTTTAGTCGAACGAGCTAACAAAAGTTTATTGACCGGACTGAAAGCAAGGTTAGGAAGAGAGAGAGCCGGATGGGTAGACGAACTGCCTAACATCCTATGGGCACACCGAACTTCCATCAAAACAAGCAATGGGGAAACGCCGTTCAGCTTGACGTACGGCAGTGAGGCGGTTATATTGGTCAAAATTGGAATGTCGACCCATAGAACGATGAGGTTCGACCCGGACCGAAATGAGGAAGAACAGCGTCTAAACCTTGACCTCCTGCAAGAAAGAAGAGAGGCTGCTGCAATTCAAGAGGCCAACTACAAAACCAAAGTTGAACAATACTACAACCAAAGGGTCAAACCGATGAGTTTCAAGGTGGGTGACTTCGTGTATCGTAAAAATGAAGCAAGCCGGCAGGAAAATCTGGGAAAGCTAGGACCCAATTGGGAGGGGCCATACCGGGTGGTGGAAGCGTATGACAACGGTTCGTATAAGTTGCAAACAATGGAGGAAAAGGACGTCCCTGGAAAATGGCACTCAATGAATCTCCGGAACTGTTTCTTATAGGAATTGTTATCATTTGAATTCCTAGTTTGTTGTTGTACTTTACATATTTCAATTAATCAATGCAGCTATCCCGGCAAGACGAGGGAAGCAATTTTCAAATGACATTCACTAAAAAAAAAACAAAGTGTAGGCAGGATAAATCCTCCGGTGACTGGCCCTCACCGGATGTCACAAATACTCGAATGAAATAAATCATTTCGGATGCCTGAGCGGTTACAACCGTTTCGGATGCCCAATACCACTTGGACGCCCGAGTGAAATGAATCATTTCGGATACCCGAGCGGTTACAACCGTTTCGGATGCCCAAGACCACTTGGATGCTCGAGTGAAACAAATCACTTCGGATGCCCGAGCGGTCATAACAGTTTCGGATGCCCAAGGACAGTTGGATGTATGAATGATTCCAAGGACGATTGGACATTCCCCAGTTTTTATAAACACTTAACTTGTTCTAAGCAAAAGAAAAATAAGTATATATATATATATATATATATATATATATATATATATATATATATATATATATATATATATATATATATATATATATATATATATATATTATATATATATGCGCATACATTAAAGGACTGATTTAATCCGTAACAAAATGGCCGAAGCCCACATATAATTACAATCTGGAAATTGTTCAAATAGATGCCGAGTCAATTGGCAGAGCATTGTCTAAAACAGGGCCGAAGCCCCAAGTAATTACAAATTCCATACAAAAAACATGATAAAAACACAGGAAAAGTCAGGTAGAATCAAGGATCAGCCGGCTTCTCGGCCAAGGTCTCTTGCTGCGGAGCTTCTACGGAGGTCACCAGAGCTTCGGTCGGACGGCTGGAGGAACCAACCAAACCTTGGGGAGTGGGGCCATCCGGGAAGATGTTCTTAAGGTCCGCCGGAGGAAGCCGGTAAGCATCAGCAATCTTTTGAATGTACGGATACTCGATGCTGAAGAGTTTGTTATACTCTGCTTTCCAAAGCTTGGGGGCATCCAAGTTGATAAGTTTCTGAAACTTTTCAAACTCGGCATCACGAGCTTCCTCGGCAGCATTGATCAACCCGGCACACTCTTGATGGGTCCGGAACAACTGTTTGTAATTAGTGTTCACGGTTTTGAATCTTTTTAAAACTTCCCCTTGGGCAACGACACTCATGCCTAGCTGACATAAGCCCTCCGGGTAAGCTGAACATCACTTAGAGTGTCAAGCGCTTCCTGCTCGGCAGCCGTTGGGAGGTGGGAGATCAACTCACGACACGCCCGGAAAGAATCCAGACGAATGTCATCCCTCAGGGTCCAAGCAGGGGCAAAGTGATTCGCCGTCCCGATGATTGCTCGGCTAGAAAAGAAAAGTAAAGTGTTAGTATTCACACGTAAAGTGGTAAAGACCGAAGGGAGGGAAGTATTATACCAGACCCATCGGAATGAATGTTGAGGATGGTGTGGGCTCCAAGTGAGCGTGGCTGCTGTATAAACAAAGCTATAAAAAAAATAATAAATAAAAATAAAATAAAATAACTGTTAGCATAAAAAGAACATCAAGAAAAACAGGTATCGAGTGAAAACGGATCTTACCATCAGAGAGACGACCTGCAGAGTGCTGCTGTCGCTCTCCCTCCGCTACGATAAACAGAGGGGTTACACTTCGTCTATCCTCCTCGTTATCCCCAACATTCTCTTCGCCTTCAACACCTCCTCCGGCCCCTCCTTCAGCACCTCCCTCTTGCCCCCCTTCGGCATGCGCCCCCTCCTGAGGAACGGGTGGCTGAACCTCCTGGTTAGGGGCGGCAAACTAGAGAGGAGTGGCATCCAAGGTCCTCTCGACCGACTCCGCATGCTCCTCGGTGACAACCCTCTTTTGCCTCTTCCGGGATACTTGCGAGGGCCCCTCCCCGGCTGCACGCTTGGCTGCTTTATCAGCGTTGGCTTTCTCTTTTTTCTCCCGAGCTTTCAACACATCGTCATCGGGTTTCTCAGCCTTCTTCATCAAGTAATCTTTGGCCGGAAGGGCCTTGTCTGGGCTCAAAGGATCAGTGGTCCTCTTCGGTGCGTGGTGATTGGGATCGAGGGCTTCCCCTTGGCTCACGGAAGTCCCATCCCAGTCCGGAAGCTCCAAAAACTCAGACATATTAACAGCTGCAAAAGTCACAAAAACAAGTAAACAAAGATTTATGACGCTAAAGGAAAAACAATGCATAAATGTATGATGTGGTAACGGCGACATTACCATTCCCGCTAGGGTCCCTTAAAATCAGCTTATGTCCCAGAAATTCAGAAACCGTGGATAAACCAGAGATCCACAAAAGGCCGGGAGTGGGTTTCCGAAGAAGAATCAAAGTCTGACATAATGACTCGACGGCGGCCTCAGGGTAAGTCAAAGGAAACGCGTCACTGATTTTCGAATCGTTGTGCCTCCACGCCATGGCATACGGAATAGCCCGTCGGTCAATCAGGAAGAACTTCTCTTTCCAGTGCTTCATGCCGGTCAAAACCTCTTTAAGGCATTTCTTGGCCTTTTTTCCCGTACGGCTTTCGAACGAAAACCAATGACCAACTTTACATAATCTATAAAACACTCGGAACAAGGTAACGGTCGGTTGACATTCCAGACTATAGCAACGAAGCTCAAAAAGGCATACTCGGTTAAGTCCGAGAGGCACTAGCTGTGAAAAGTGCACCTTGAAATGATTTATCACCGCAAGTAAAAAGGTTGAAAAGTGAATACGGACGCCACCAAAGTCCATCTGCTGAACATACACCCCTATCTTATCGTCCGGAAGATTGTTCATAGTCGGCATCCGGGAGAATTGGGTGTAATTCCCTCGGAATGCCGAAGGCGGTTATCAGATCATCTAACTCGGTTTGTGTAAGTTTTGAAGTATGTACATGCATGTCAAACTTAGCCTTGGCCTTTTGTGTAATCTCTGGTACTATCCCCCTCGGTTCCTCTCCGGACATGTTTTAAAAAAATATGATGGACGGAAGGAATAAACTTACAGTGAGGAAAGAAATGTAGCGCACCTCGGAATATGAAAGATAGGTTCGGCTGTAGAATAAAATTCACTGTGAAGAGTAAAAGTGAAAATAAACACGGTATATATAGGGGGTAAACCTAGGGTGAATCAAAACGTCACATCGTTCAGAGACGTGCTGACGTGGCACGATCTGGAACGTACACGACATGGCCCCCGGATCACGTGGCAAAACAACACTGTTGCTGACCCAAGAAAAGCCCATGGACCCTCGCGCATGTTGGGCCGGACTCAGCCCAAAAAACGATATTTTGATTACAACTTAAATAAAGAGCAGGACGGTAGCCGGGCAGCACTTCATAATGTTAGTATTGTGTCACTTGATTTTGAAATCAGCAACACAATACTGGGGGGGGACTGTTGACGTATGTGTCCGGGCGGCACGAGCCGAGAGGCACGTGTATGGCTGAACGACAAACGAAGAGAACACTGTACTTGCGCCGTCATCCTGGTTTCAAGGGATCTTGTCTAGTGCGAACTCTGACACCAACCAACTAGGCTAGGCTTTAGGTCTGCGGGGTACTGTGCTCAAGTACAACCAGGTATCGAGGTTGAGGTAGTATAAATACCCTCAATCTCATTTATTATTTCAACTAATCAACACCTACTTTCACACACACACATTTATTATCTCACCCCCTCGGTACTCATTCTCACACCGGAGCTTGGTCCTGGGATAACACCGGGGCGAGGCTAACGTGTGCTTTTACTTGTGCAGGCCACCTCGGATCTCGATACCCGAAGGACTTTACTAGATAAGTCCGAGGCGCAGGATTTTACTTCAACAATTAAGTTATACATGAAAATGTGTTACGGCTAGTTATAATAGAAGAAGAAAAACGCGTCTTTCTCGGCCCTGTCATGCTTCCTCCCTAACCCCCCTCCTCCTCTTCCCCACACGGATTCAATGGATCTTTTTTATGAATCGATCATGCCCAAGACGGCCGTATTGTGGATAGAGTTGTGTGTGTGTGTGTGTGATGTTGGTTTTATGAGATATATTTNGTTATCAGATCATCTAACTCGGTTTGTGTAAGTTTTGAAGTATGTACATGCATGTCAAACTTAGCCTTGGCCTTTTGTGTAATCTCTGGTACTATCCCCCTCGGTTCCTCTCCGGAGATGTTTTAAAAAAATATGATGGACGGAAGGAATAAACTTACAGTGAGGAAAGAAATGTAGCGCACCTCGGAATATGAAAGATAGGTTCGGCTGTAGAATAAAATTCACTGTGAAGAGTAAAAGTGAAAATAAACACGGTATATATAGGGGTAAACCTAGGGTGAATCAAAATGTCACATCGTTCAGAGACGTGCTGACGTGGCACGACCTGGAATGTACACGACATGGCCCCCGGATCACGTGGCAAAACAACACTGTTGCTGACCCAAGAAAAGCCCATGGACCCTCGCGCATGTTGGGCCGGACTCAGCCCAAAAAACGATCTTTTGATTACAACTTAAATAAAGAGCAAGACGGTAGCCGGGCGGCGCTTCATAATGTTAGTATTGTGTCACTTGATTTTGAAATCAGCAACACAATACTAGGGGGGACTGTTGACGTATGTGTCTGGGAGGCACGAGCCGAGAGGCACGTGTATGGCCGAACGACAGACGAAGAGAACACTGTACTTGCACCGTCACCCTGGTTTCAAGGGATCTTGTCTAGTGCGAACTCTGACACCTACCAACTAGGCTAGGCTTTAGGTCTGCGGGGTACTGTGCTCAAGTACAACCAGGTATCGAGGTTGAGGTAGTATAAATACCCTCAACCTCATTTATTATTTCAACTAATCAACACCTACTTTCACACACACACATTTATTATCTGACCCCCTCGGTACTCATTCTCACACTGGAGCTTGGTCCTGGGATAACACCTGGGGCGAGGCTAACGTGTGCTTTTACTTGTGCAGGTCACCTCGGATGTTAGGGTGAATCAAAACGTCACATCGTTCAGAGACGTGCTGACGTGGCACGATCTGGAACGTACACGACATGGCCCCCGGATCACGTGGCAAAACAACACTGTTGCTGACCCAAGAAAATCCCATGGACCCTCGCGCATGTTGGGCCGGACTCAGCCCAAAAAACGATCTTTTGATTACAACTTAAATAAAGAGCAGGACGGTAGCCGGGCAGCACTTCATAATGTTAGTATTGTGTCACTTGATTTTGAAATCAGCAACACAATACTGGGGGGGGACTGTTGACGTATGTGTCCGGGCGGCACGAGCCGAGAGGCACGTGTATGGCTGAACGACAAACGAAGAGAACACTGTACTTGCGCCGTCATCCTGGTTTCAAGGGATCTTGTCTAGTGCGAACTCTGACACCAACCAACTAGGCTAGGCTTTAGGTCTGCGGGGTACTGTGCTCAAGTACAACCAGGTATCGAGGTTGAGGTAGTATAAATACCCTCAATCTCATTTATTATTTCAACTAATCAACACCTACTTTCACACACACATTTATTATCTCACCCCCTCGGTACTCATTCTCACACCGGAGCTTGGTCCTGGTATAACACCCGGGGCGAGGCTAACGTGTGCTTTTACTTGTGCAGGTCACCTCGGATCTCGTTACCCGAAGGACTTTACTAGATAAGTCTGAGGCGCAGGATTTTACTTCAACACTAACATACATACTCAATCTTATTCTTAGCTATATCTACTCTAACAAATAAAATGCTTTATACTTACTGCGCTTTGCTAGAAACCAAGTGTGAACATCACTATGAAATAGCTTTCCATCGAAAGGTAAAAGGAGACACATATTATAGGACACTGTAGCAATAAAATCTCGACATTCTTTTGGAGTAAGGTGCAATGGAATTTCCTACACATATATAGATTAAAATATTAGTAAGAGAGGATGAACCTTTTAAACTATAAAAGTCAATTAATCCAGCAAATGGATGTAATAGGAACTTTACACTTTCTTCTAATGCTATTCTTGTTGCATCTTTCTTTACATTTGAGACTCTAGTAAAGAACAACTGCGAGAAAAAACCATCAATCGAAATAAGTATTTTACTAACAGACTTATCTTAGGTTATGTGCAAAACCTAACATAAGTTATAGACTTATGTATTCATATGACTTATGTATTCAGCTTAGAACTCTAATATCCAATAACTAAAACTTTAGAGCAGCCAATAAGGTCAATATAATACGAAGTACCGCGTACTATTTAGTTTGTTTTCAGTGACACGACCCTTAAGTGAAATCAAACATATCATTCAAAAAATATACAATCCTTCCATCAGAATATCCATAAGATACCTGATTAGTTATCGACTTAAGCAATATCAAGAGGCATCATGCTTGAGTTTTTAGTGTCGAACAAAGTAGTCCACACTCTTGACAGGGAACGTATTGGACCCATTCCATTACATTAGCTACACTAATAAATAAATAGCCCATATCACACCCTTATTTCAGTGCAAAATTTTCTTTTTGTGATGAACGGTATCAGCTTATACAAACCAATATTTTCTTTTCCTATTAGGCTAAAATGAGTTTCAAAGGCATGTAATGGTTTGTCTTCAAGACATATATATTACCCATTCAAACAGGACCTTAAAAGACTTGTAAACATGAACTTGAATACTTAATAACCAATAATGTAAACCACTCATGATTGTAATCCACATTAACTACCAATATTCATGATCTATCATGCAGTGTTGCATTTTTATCAACAACATATGTGTAATCATATATCATAAAGTTTGAAACCACCCGTCATAACCATAAAGATAAAAATAATTACTTATTTGAAATGAGAGGATTATATCATTTCTATCAGTAGAATCCGTATGAATCGAGCAGCTATGTGTTTTGTATCTCTGACTTTGATATGGCTTAAGTAGGGTTAGGAAGGCTTGTTTTGACTCGTCCAAACTGATTGGCATTAGTTGGGCTAAAGGTTTGCTACTGTAGTAGATTTTCAAAATTATTCGATATTAAATGTCAGCACATGTAATTTTTCTTCAAAAATAACAGAAGCTAACTTTGTAAACAATCCACCATCGACAGTTTTCTAGTATTAACATTTTAGCCAGTGTTTGGTAAGCTTTTTTAACAGCTTATTAGCTCGCTGAGTTTTGCTAAAGCTAATAAGAAGTTTCATGTGTTTGGCTGAAGGTAAAGGGCTTATGCTTATTAGCTTATTAAAATTTGCATGTTTTGGTGAACTAAGTTAATCCAAAAGGGTTCCATGTTTTTAAAATAAGCTAATCAGCAAATTCATAGACAATGTCATAACAAACATAGAAACCAGATGTACAAAATGCAAAATACACTTGTAATAAAAATGTGTAGAGTATACTAAGTTTTACTGACCTCCCTCGTATCTCAATGAGAACCACCATGAAATTGCCTAGCAATAAGGCTCATTTAGCCTTAAAAATCATGTATTTTCAAGTCACTCTCGACTCCATTATACTCCTAGTTTAAATTAAACCTATCCTAGTGTTTCAAAATTCAAATCGTACACCTAAAAAACACATTAAATTTACACACCTAAATTAATAACTTCACTAACACTACCACATTCGTAATAAAACAACAAGGAAATTATTAGAAATATTAACATCATCACATTCAATAACAAAAAAATAATTTCAACATATTGCCACTTACCATAGGATGACGTCACTGTGACCGGAAGAGTAACGTTGGCGAAAGTGTTCTGGTAAATTTGCTTTAAGGTTTTGAGGGGTTTTGGGTCGTCTGCTCGACCGGTTGGGGAAAACACAAAACAACAAAAATTATTTTTTTTTTTCTTTTTTTAAATAAGAAATTTATATTTTAGGCCATTTGATGTATATTTTTATTGTTATTTTTATTAGTAATGTTTTTAAATGTGTTTGAATTATTATATGAGTTTTTCTATCTTGTGCCCTAAGGCACAAAGGTACAAGATAAGAAGGACAAAAAGTACCCAACAAGTACTAAAGGACAAAAATACATATTTTATGTATCTCTAAGTCCATTTTTGTGGGTCCCTCGTACTTATTATGTACTTTTGGTCATTAGGGCATAAGAAAGAAAAACCCTTATTATATAATGCTTTTTTCTATTTCGAGGAGAGTTATTTTACATATTAAACTTATGTTACATACGAAGGGACTCTCCTACCATCCATTTAAATTGAAATCAATTGTTGAGATTAAAAATATTTTAATATTTTATATATTTTTTTACAATTTAAATATTTCTTAAACCGTTAATCGTTAAGCGAAAATAATTACACCATCGCGACGAGCATTTAATTATCTTCCATAGACGGTCACTTTGATATACTTTCGACAAAAACAAAATTTTCGTTTTTTTCACTTTTTTCTCGTTTTTTCGTTTTTTTCGTATATATTTTTTATTTTATTGAAAATTGCATGAAAAAATCACATGTGATATTAGTATTAAATCACATATGATATGTACTATCACATGTTATATTAGTGTTAAATCACATATGATTTTTTCATGCAAATTCCATAATGAAAAAAAAAAAACCGTAAAAAACATGAAAAAAATAATTTTGTCAAAAGTATATCGAAGTGCCTATCTGTAGAAAGATAATTAAATGCTCGTCGTAACGGTATTTTTTTCGCTTGACGATTAACTGTTTGAAAGATATTAATACTTGAGTGTGGTATCAGTAGTAGCTCTAGAAATGAGTATAGGTCTCACCCTAGAGCCATAAGTGAAAGAAGGAAACTCAGGAAGAGAATCATTCAGTGTCAAAGTGGTGGTCACATTGACAAAAGAATTGTAACCAAAAAGTGTTTTGTTAGAAGAAGCAAAAGCAGTATTATTAACTGAAGTGAGAAATAACAACAACAAGACAAGACCAAGCAATAAATAACATGGTAGAACCAATTAGAGCATTGGGTATCGTCGTGCCATGGCTTCAAGCTGTGGCACAAAAAATGCTGCCACGTCAGCAAAAATCTTCACGGCACCAGAAATCCCATGGCACCACATTTCAGGGGTATCCGTTGGCACCAGAATTTCTGGTGCCGTCGGCCATTTTTTTTCCTTTTACTTAAATTAAAATATACACAATATAAACTAAAATAAACTTCATTAATTAAAAAAAAACACGCATTACACTAAAAAAACACACATTACATGAAAAACACACCAAAAACACAAACAAATCACAAATAATAACCCATATATATATATATATATATATATATATATATATATATATATATATATATATATATATATATATATATATATATATATATATATATATATATATA
>LBNU01030112.1:9828-24157 GCA_014162995.1 Artemisia annua | reverse complement strand
TTTTTTTTTTTTTTTTTTTTTTTTTTTTTTTTTTTTTTTTTTTTTTTTTTTTTTTTTTAATCAGTTTGGATTGATTTTGAGTACTAATTTTCAGTTTGAGTATCTAAACTTGATAATTGCCTGAATAATCTGTTTCCTGACCTCAATTCCAAACACCCCCCTATACTTCCTTACCTTCAACTTCCAGTCTGAAATTAAAAAAAGATTTTATTTATTTATTTATTTATTTATTTATTTATTTATTTATTTATTTATTTATTTATTTATTTATTTATTTTTATTTTTAAATTTAAGAACCAGGGCTGCAGTATCTGAGCTCAAACTGTATAAAGACCCGAGCTCGAGCTTATAAGGCATCTGCCCGAGCTCGAGCTTATAAGGCATCTGCCCGAGCTTTTCGAGTCTTTTCTTATATGTAGGTATAGATATGATGTAGATATATTAATTGAGTTCTTTTGTAGATTTTTATTTATACTATGAATGAGGTTGATTATTGAATATAAGATTTATACTTATATTCAACCCGAGCTAGAACTTGCATCATGAAAGCTCGTCGAACTATTGACACGAGTTCGAGGTTAGCCTAACGTTACCAGGCTCTCTTACACTCCCTACAAATACTCGTATATCATATCAAGGATCCAAAAGTTAAGTAATATATTGAACCTTTAAAGAATGATGATGATTATTTATCATGTCAATTTTATATAAAAACTATGAATAAGATCTCATTAATAGTGAGGAAGTAAACAATAAAACGAAAGATGTATGTATTGATTAACGAAATGAATATCAGTTATTTTTGTTGCCCCTTTTCATGATGTTCATGAGTTTTTTGCTTATTTCAGAACAGAAGAAAGGAAATGGCGAAATCAAGGATTGGACTTGCAGGCCTTGCAGTCATGGGCCAAAACCTCGCCCTCAACATTGCCGAGAAAGGATTCCCAATCTCAGTTTACAATCGCACAACTTCAAAAGTTGATGAGACAGTAGAACGAGCCAAGAATGAAGGAAACCTCCCATTATACGGGTTCCATGATCCCGAATCCTTTATCAGTTCACTCCAAAAGCCACGTGTTGTAATCATGCTAGTCAAAGCTGGTGCACCCGTAGATCAAACAATCAAGACCCTTTCTGTTTACTTAGAGAAAGGTGATTGTATTATAGATGGCGGTAACGAGTGGTATGAAAACACTGAAAGAAGACAAAAAGCAATGGATGAAAAAGGTCTGCTTTATTTAGGTATGGGAGTTTCGGGTGGTGAAGAAGGTGCTAGAAACGGGCCATCGATGATGCCCGGAGGATCATTCGAGGCTTACAAATACATAGAAGACATTCTTCTCAAAGTGGCTGCTCAAGTTCCCGATAGTGGACCATGTGTTACATACATAGGCAAAGGTGGGTCAGGGAATTTTGTGAAGATGGTCCATAACGGGATTGAATATGGTGATATGCAACTGATTGCTGAGTCTTATGATGTACTTAAATCTGTTGGAAAGTTATCCAATGAGGAATTACACGAGGTTTTCTCAGAGTGGAACAAAGGTGAACTTTTAAGTTTCTTGATCGAGATTACATCCGATATTTTTAAAATCAAAGATGACAAGGGAGACGGGTATTTAGTGGACAAAGTCTTGGATAAAACAGGTATGAAAGGTACTGGCAAATGGACTGTTCAACAGGCTGCTGATTTATCTGTAGCAGCCCCAACCATAGCTGCTTCTTTGGACTCGAGATTCTTGAGTGGGTTGAAAGACGAAAGGGTTGAAGCTGCTAAAGTGTTTAAGTCAGGGGGTGTGAGTGACATTTTAACTGATCAAAATGTGGATAAAAAGAAGTTGATCGATGATGTTCGACAAGCACTTTACGCCTCTAAAATATGTAGTTATGCACAAGGAATGAACTTGATTCGTGCAAAAAGTGTAGAACAAGGATGGGACCTGAAACTTGGCGAGCTTGCTAGAATATGGAAAGGTGGGTGTATTATTCGTGCTATATTTTTGGACCGTATTAAGAAGGCTTATGATAGGAACCCGGAACTTGCTAACCTTCTTGTGGATCCTGAATTTGCTAATGAATTGATCGAGAGACAGTCTGCTTGGAGAAAGGTGGTTTGTCTTGCAATCAACTCAGGTATTAGCACTCCTGGTATGTCTTCTAGTCTTGCTTATTTTGACACGTATCGAAGGGAAAGGTTGCCTGCTAATTTGGTTCAAGCTCAAAGAGACTATTTTGGTGCTCATACATATGAGAGGACTGATATCCCTGGGTCCTTCCACACCGAATGGTTTAAGCTTGCCAAAGCATCAAAGATGTGATTTCACTTGATTTACTTAAAACTGTTATGAGTTTATCTGTGACATCCTGGGTAGTTTACTGGTGCCCATGGATTAAAGTTGTTATCGTTTTTATGTTTAGTATGTGACCATTTCTAAATAAGAATAAGCACTTTGTCTTACTTGTTAATAATATAATTGTTTATCTTTCTGCAAATCTTCAAGGGTATCTGATTTACTCATTTTACCTGTGGTAACATGGTCGAGTGACTCGAGTCTGTTGATGGACTAAGTTGAGAGAAAGCTTGTTTGGATTGACGCTTTGCTAGTTAGGAAACTGATAGACCTGGGTTATCGAGCACCAAAAAGTTTTAGTATATGTTTGGTTTCTATGGATTCGTATAACTTTGATCTCTCAGATATATGCTGGAGTATTGGTTGTATTAGCCAGTATGGAATTTCGACCAACTTCTGATAAACTTGGATCTAAATCCTCCTTACATAACTGAAAATTAAATGTACCGCGCAGACTTGAATAAAAAGATGCAAGCTGCCAAACCTGAGCCACAAATGTAACAATCTCTGACTGATTTGGTGGGGAAGGGTCAATATCGGTTTTATTGTATGTTAAATGTGTCAAAATAAAACCTTGGTAAGAAAGAATCAGGTCAAATGTGTCGAATATTCTAAAATGGATTTACTTAAATACGATACATTGCTATTTTACTAGTTCAGTATTTGTAATTATAGTAATGTAGTTTATGCAGCTATAAATTATAGGGGTAATTCCAAAACTAGATCGGGCAACTTTTGTGTGGTCATTTTTTATATATATNGTGTGTAAGGTATATGTAAGGTATGTGTAAGGTATTTCGTATTGGGCAACTTGTACATACTGGGCAACTGTATTTGGGCAACTGACTATTTTTTTCGTGTAGTGAACAGTAACTTTAAATAAAATAATATTAAAGGACATCGGGCAACATGTACTTTGGGGCAACTTCAAAATTATTGCTGGGCAACTTCTAAAATTGTTTTTTGGGCAACTTAATTGGGTAAATATGCATTAAGAAACACGCACCTTCCCACAACCCATTTCTATCCCACCCTGATAATGCAAACAGTACATTCATCCTCTCCGGCTTCCAGATCAAACCCTAACTGTAACTGGTAAATAGTTAAGAACCCCTATCTTTATATCAATTTCTCTATATGGCTAATTTGAATCCGTTGTATGATGTGAAAATTAGTATTAGATCATCGGTTAAGTTGTTGAAAGAAATTAAAGGTAAGTTGCAGTCCAAACCAAATCGTGAATCATTGTTTAGAAATTAGTAGTACTGTTTTTGGTCCTTGGTTGGACGTTCCCTATGCATCAAATGATAGCCTTTTGATGCATTATGTTTTGCAACATCAGGTTTCTGTCGCTAATATGTGTCCTGATTTTCCAATTATATACCACATTGGGGATCATTATCTACAGTTTGGCCGGAAAGAATTTTGTTTAATTATCGGATTTTGATTTGGGAAAGTAGTGACCCCCTGAGCTGTGTCTGACTTATCAACTTCATCATGCCCCTTGTCTTTGCCAAGTCAGCATCCTGCATCTCCTTTAGTAGCTTGACGCTCTCTCGGGCTAAACCAATAATAGTCAGATTTTCAAGCTCCTTAATAACCTCAGCCCTCTGCTTAATTCGGTCACAAAGCTCTTGGCACATTGTATGAGTTTCTTGGACTAGCTTAAAGTCCCTTTCATTATCTTGTTCAAACATGACACGCATCATTTGTCTCAAAGAAGCTGAGTTTGCCATAATAGCAAGGTCCGCTAGGCCAGTCATAGGAGTCATAGCAGTTGGAGAGTAATGGAGTGTGATGTTGGTTTTTTTTAAGAGGTGATAGGAAAAGTAAGTGCGTTATAGAAATGTGTGTAAGTGTTTGCTTCCTTATATAGGAAGAATCAAGAATGGGCAACTTTTGAATTTCAAATATGGGCAACTTTGAAATTAAAAAAAAATGGGCAACTTTTGACTAGTAGATGTCTTGTCAATCTTCAATAAATGCCAAAACTAGTTAATGTGATTTGAAGGGGCTAAGTACTATTAAATTGGTAAAATAAAATTGTGGCCACAAATGCTATGCTATAATACAAATACCACTTCACAAATTGCAACTTAACTTTGAAAAACACTAACTTTGATTCCATCTAGTTACAAACAAACGGAATAAACACAAAACTATTCCAAACCAACACCACTAACATGTAGCAACTTAGGTTCTATTTGTTAAAATATTTAAATTTACAAAAATATATACTTATTTGAAGTAGTAGAGTAGATCTACTAAGGTACTGCATAATAAAAATCATATGCTGTATGACACTCGTAAATTGTTTAATGGTTTACTTTTAGTAATATGAAAAACGTATTACTTATGTCATGGTATTTTACAAATAGTTTATGTTACTTAGAAATGGTTTAATAATGATGTTATTGTTTATTTCAGGGTTGACTTTACAGTAGTTATCAGGTTGGTATTCAGTTGCACTAAGTCATTGTTCATATCCATATGAACACAACATTTAGATCAGTTAAAACATTCAATTACGATGATTCTGCCGCGTGGTAAGTAACGCTAATCATAACTTGATGAAACCATTTACCAAATAGAAACCTAATGATAAAAAGCACTCAACATAGACTCGTACCTCTAAACAATCCCTTAGCCGGACATACCAATCACGACATTCATAGTCATATGTTTCCCCGCTATCATAGAATGTGACCAAGCCGGAAATAATATCAAAATGGGCAACACACCAATGTCTTTCAGTTTCATTAGTCGGCATAAGAACCTACATGGTTTACAAATGATCGGTGGTTATTACAAGAAATTAAAAACATGAAATAACGTTGTGTTTTATTAGCAAAGGTTGGACCTGATCAACATCACTCCATGGAATGGGGTACCTTCTACCATCAACATAAAACAAGGGCATGATGTTTTGAAGAAGAAGCTGAACAAAGTATGTACTAACCATAGCCCATTTACAATTCTCGGGTCTCACATGCCACATGTAGTCGACCCATAAGTCTATGTGCTGTTTAATTACATCAAACAAAAAAAAGACATTGTAGTCAATTCAAAAACAAATATTTATTATTGAAAATTTAATATATATATATGCAGTAAAAATACGCACCTCCTCCGTTAGCCACCCTTTCCTTGCAGGGTCTAGACACACTAATCTTAGCCAGAAATTTCGGTTCACAATAAAATCGTCAGACCAAGGAAACTTGTAATTTACCTTACCGGGCTTAGAAAGAAACAGGTCAAATTCATCATTCAACCAAAGAGTGTCAATAGTATGGAACCATCGTGATAGATCCTACACAAATTTATAAGCGTATCGCGTCATTGCATGATGACAGTATAATGTAAAATATAAAGTATTTGAGTTAAGTTCATACCTCTTTCCACGGTTTCACATTTTTTAGTCGTTCTATCATACATGGATCATTAATGTACCCACGAGTTTTTTTTAATTTCACCCAGGAAACTTTGTAATTACTTTCTGATGGCAAACCATCTGCGTGATTCCTTTTATTAGGTGCCACTAGTGTCAAAGATTTTTTTAATTTAGCTGAATTCACAAACTCATTACGCTTTTTCTTTTTCTCCTCTACCAAATGCGACACCATTTCTTCCTCCGACCTCATCCTTTTATACTCTTCCACCCTAATTCGCATTTCCTGTTTCCGCATCTTCTCATCTTCCAATTGCAACCTATCTTCCTCTTCCAAACGCAATCTTAACTCTTCTTCACGAATGTACTCCTGTGACAAGTTATGGTTGTTTAAATATTTTATGATTTAGTAACTAGTATATAACGGGATTAAATAGATGTCATAATTTATAAATTACCAGGACAATATCTTCATCACTCTCAGGCAACTTGACCAAATCAAGGTAAAGATTATTAAGCGAAGCGCGAAAATCATTGCTCATATTGGAAAAACAATCATTAAACGCGAGTGGCGCCTGTTAATGAAATGTGATTCAGTTCAAATTAGTAAATAATAAAAAGGATGTACTACACACATAAATGAGTTAGGAAGTATATTACCACAACTCCGCCATTTCTTTCACGATGAAGAACCTGAATAATTGACTCAAGTTTGAAAACACGAGTATTCAACTCTGTAATAACACGATCCTTAAGACTAGGTTCCCTGACACTACTATCACTCCTGCTAAGAGTAGGTATTTCACAAACATCTAATTTCGCGTGGTTACACTTTTTTTCCAACTTGGCTAGATAAGCATCCACAAGGCTAGATTCTAGTCTTAGTGGAGGCGGCCTGGGAATGTACTGTTGGATATAATCATTGGTATATGTCCATCAATTTGATTCGTACTCAGCTCTCGTAGGTCTCATATCACAAGTTGGTTTTACATCCTAAAATAGTCAGTCACAATAACAAAACTAAGATCAAAATTTTTAAATATATAAATAAAATAAAAGATGACTTTTTATTATATATAACCTTTGCAAAAAGCTTAGAACAATCGGATCGTTTGAAGATAGTTTTTTTGACCAAGCAACTGCCCTTGGTATCACTGGCGCGATCTTAATCCACCAAACCTTACTTGTTGCATAAGTCTCGAGAATCCAAATCTGAATATAAGGGAAACGAATAATTAATAACAAATACAGACTAAATGAAATATATGCCACGGATAAAAATTTATTATAAAATCAAACATAATTAACCTGGAAAGCAAAAACAAAGCCACCAAGCGTATATGTCGGAACATACATACGATCTTTCTTCAGTCCTTCAAGGTGTTTGTCACTGTGCTTATGTATTACATCCACGATTTGATCGTACAAATGAGTCCATATGTGCTCCCCCCAAGGAAACGCATTCCAAGCTTCAAGACTTTCAACCAACCGCATCAACTTATCATCCACTTCGCTATTCAACAACATACCCATAAAGATAACTTCTAAAGCTAACAAAAGACATACACGTACTGCATCTTCGTCAGATATCTTGCTGAACAATTCTTCATCCTCGATAACACCAATTAGATCTAAGTTGGTAACGCTTAACCCTATACGGTGAGGAAATATCCTTTCACGAAACTTTAAGTCACCGGAGGTATATAACCCAAACGATACCGATCCAAACCGGAACCCCGTTATAAGACCAAATTCAGCACGACCAAAATGTAGACTATGTCCTTCGACGTAATATATTAAAGGCATATCATAATGGGCATCATTAACATCATGCTGTTTTCGCAGCATATAATCTATTATATGTGGTTCATGGTCAAACATAAAAAGATCGAACCATCTTCCAAAACAAGTACGCCTAAACAAGTTACGTCGTTTTGCATCTAACTTTCGCTTTATTAAGAGAAAGTAGTTCAATTTGCTTATAATGATGACTTTTATTTCGTACTCCTTGCAAGGAAATAAAACAGAAAGAATCAGTTGTGGTACACATCGGCAAGGTCCATTTTGCAGTCAAATGTTCCTTGATGAGCAGAGGTTCAACAATAGAGGACCAAACAGAGGACCATACAAATAAACGTGGCATCGAAAGCATTTTTAGTATAACCCACTACTATAAGCAATAAAAAACGTGGTACAGAACTTATACCAATTCATGATCAGGGACAGGTTTCCTTGCTTCGCATTGGAAGTAGGTCAAGTATAATCATGAAATATTCGAGTATAAGTTCCACAAAACCAACCATTCTGTATGAAACATAAACATAAAACAGATTTATTCAACTAAATAACTGAACGAAAATACCACATCAACATAAACATAAAACCCAATTTGGACATGTCCCCAAATAAGATACAGCTAATAAAACCATTATGTGTAGATTACAATTCCAAAACACAAAATTAGCTTAACAATATAAGCACTTCAAAATAACCATACTTCATTATGCCATTCCTAATAGTTCCCTTTATAATGCTACACCAAATTAACAATGTAAACCTAAAAAAAATTCAAAAGAGGTACCATAACCACTTGTGCTTTCTAATTCCCTAAATCATGAGTATCAATAACCAAAACTTAAGCAACACCAAAGCGATCTAATGAAAAAACTAAAAAACAATAAGCAGAAGCATATTTAATAGACATCATAAAATATATAATAAACCGTTCATTCATTGAATCAACAACGACCAAACGTACACATAGAGTTAGATAAGACTGATAATGCAATATATAAACCATAACCCATACTAATTCAAAATCCTAAACCATAAACCCAAAAAACCCCAAATACCAACAACACAAGTACCAGCCTAGAATGGCAACCACCCTTTCAGCTTCTCGCCAAATAAATCCTTCTCACGCTGACTTAATTCAGTCTCCTTCAGGGAAATCATCAAAGCCATCAACCTAAGGCTATCCTTGTGCACACGGTCCCTAAGAAACTTTGNAACTTAAGCAACACCAAAGCGATCTAATGAAAAAACTAAAAAACAATAAGCAGAAGCATATTTAATAGACATCATAAAATATATAATAAACCGTTCATTCATTGAATCAACAACGACCAAACGTACACATAGAGTTAGATAAGACTGATAATGCAATACATAAACCATAACCCATACTAATTCAAAATCCTAAACCATAAACCCAAAAAACCCCAAATACCAACAGCACATGTACCAGCCTAGAATGGCAACCACCCTTTCAGCTTCTCGCCAAATAAATCCTTCTCACACTAACTTAATTCAGTCTCCTTCAGGGAAATCATCAAAGCCATCAACCTAAGGCATCCTTGTGCACACGGTCCCTAAGAAAATTTGCAGTCTCCACCGCCTTTACCCTACCCTTCAGCACATCACATTCCTTAGCAAAGGCTTCTGTTTCTTTGATGGAATCAACCAACTTCAAGCAGACCTTCCTAATGTCACTCTCTAGAACCTTGTCTTTACCAATAGACCTCTCTAAATACAAATCTAACTGACGTTCCAACGCAGGGGAACCGCAGGCTTTAGCAAGTTCATCGAAAAGTTCAAGACGACTCATTTCAATTTTTTCCTAATTATCAGATTGTAAAAAAGCAGATGTGTTTGTTGTGTGTGTGTGGTTGTGTTAGGGGGAGCGAGTATATGTAGTGGACTGTGGGAAATGGGTACACATTGGTACATGCACCGCCGGTTTTCTATCCCGTAAGAGACTATTGAGTGACAAAAGTGCATTTAATCTAAATGAAACTAGTTTCTTTTAAATGATCATAATTATACACGCAATCAAAAAAGTTAATTATAAGCAAGTTACTAATAAATGCATGGGAAAAAAATTATACCTACCCTGTTATACCACATTTTTTTTGATAATACTGATAATGGATATCGATGTTGTTTAGTTGAGTTTGATGCATGATAGTTAGCTGGACAGGATGAAGTGTGTGAAGGAAGTGTGTGTGTGTTTTTTTTTAAAGAATAACTATTAAATAAAAAAAATCATTTTGGTAACAAGGAAATATGTATACATGTAATTAAGATTAAAAAATGTGCAGAAAAGACAAAAAAAAGTTGCCCAATACATGTCGCCCAGTTTGTACAAGTTGCCCTATGCAAAATACCTTACACATACCTTACACACTTATACATACATTTCAAATACATTCTAGAACTTGTACTATAATAATTAAATACTAGCCACGTGTCGCAACTATATCGAGTTGCTCATTTTCTAAGTTGCCCTGATCCAAAGTGAGAAAGAGAAAAAAAAAAATCTAGATTTGGAATTACCCTTAAATTATACTCCCTCCGTCCCATATTAAGTGTCCACAATGGAATCTTTGGATGTCCCAAATTAAGTGTCCATTTGTACCTTTCAACCAATAACATTAGAGTTTAGTGGGTAAAAGTAATATTTGATTGGTGGAGAGTTTAATTAGTGGAATCTCCTAAAACTTTGTGCATTATTAAAGTGGACACTTAATATGGGACGGAGGTAGTAAACGATACGGAGAAAAGGAAGCAGGGTCAATCTAAAAAGGAAGCAGGGTCAAACTAACTCCTACACCCACCCCCTTTTGGCCTACATTAAACATGACTTGTTTTGACCCGGAATAAAAGCTACCTGTTTTGACTATATAACCAACCCCTGAACTGCCCATCATCCCTCCTCTACTGAATGATATCAAATTCCGACTCAGCTAGAAGAGTCAGGCAAGCTGGTCTCTGCCTACATCCCTACCCTCTCTTCCCCCTTTCATGTATCAATTAACCTTTAGAAGACTCATCCTTTTGTCACAGACATTAAATTTAAGAGTGCGGATCTGTTAAATGTTATGATTTGTGTAATGATAACATAGTGATGATGTTATTTTAATTATTTTTGGCTAAACATTTTGTGATATGTAAATTTTATACTAACTAAACTGCTGAAGCATCTAATTATATCCCATTAACTGATTTAGCTAACCCACATTGGCGTGCTTTTCAATTCTAAGTTGCATTTACCTATTGTTAGCAGAATTCAAAGAACGAGGATTCCCACATTGTGATCTCTTAATATGGTTAACACCCGAAGCAAAAATCTAATCTCCCATAAATACATTTTTGGCGAGATCCCGAATGAGAATGTTTATCTGCACGGATACAAAGTTGTTTCCCAATTTATAATGCATTGGAAATGTCGATTAGCTAAAATATTTTTTATTTGGCATAATATGAAATATACTGTAATAATAAAAACATTTAACTATTATGCTTTTCACTTTAGACCACCCTCCAAAAAAGGAATACCAGACTTTATTGTTGATGAGATAAATCCTTCTCCGGTTTGAAAAGCTTATTCCCCACCCGTTTGCTACTAAAAAATTTGAAAACTATATAGGGTCTTAAACACGCTTTACTTATCATGACAGACACAACGACACGTCGACACCGCCACCAGAACACACTTTTTTAGTTTGGAGATCAGTGGCATACAACTACAAGAAAGCTTTAGTCTTGCGAATTACAACATCAACAAGAATTCTACCTTGCGATTTCGTGATATATATTTGCCTATGTATATTTTGGTCTTGGTCTCATCTATCCTCATCCCTTGTGATTTCATGGTTGGTTTTTCATTGAGTGGACCAGGCCCTTTGTGAAATGGGAGCATACTTGATGACATGGTTTGTGGTCTCTAGTTTTTGTTAGTTTTTTTCTTTTAAGTCTTGTATATAGATTTGGTTTGTTTTGTTTTTTTCGGGTCCACTTCATTTAATCACCTTGTTGATAAGTGGATGCCTTTGTTTGTATTTTGGTTGCGACTTTTCGCCTTTTAATATAGTGCCTTTCAAAAAAGAAGAATTCTACCTTGCAATTGGTACGCCGTCTATGGGTTCGTGGTTATCAAGCCTCCACATACTAATTTTGCTTCTATTTACCAAAGAGTACATATATCCATGCTGTAATTGTTCTACTGATAATTTGACATGAATACATACTTTTAACACTTGAACGTCAACTGAATCATAGTAGTGTGTTTTCTATTGCAGATTTGATGGCTTTGGGTAATTAGTACTACTTTTTGCTACTTTGACTTTGGAAGTCAAACATATAGATAGTTTCATTTTTAGTATCAAAGGTTAGGACTTTCTTACATATGTTACTCTATAAGACAGTGTAATACAAAACCAACACTGCTGAAAAAACGACAGCCAAAAAGCATTGTTTAAGGTGTGTACTCATATGTTTGTCAACATTGAGTTTTTGTCAATAATTAGTCTTTATAAGTACTTTAAACTACTACAGCCCCTTTAAAAAAATATACGTATGTAGTTATGTTACACGTGTTGACTAAAACATTTCACCACATCAATAACATAGTCGCAAAAAACTTATCTCAATTCATCCCGTCACAACGCGCGGGCTACACGACTAGTTAGTATCTAATAAACAACACAAACATTATAATTAAGAAATTACAATTTCTGTTAGTGTCATTCAATATCACAAAACTATATATTTCAATGAGATTACCCTTTTATTAAAATTCTCATTACAATGAAGAAACATACATCTATTTAACCTTAGTTACTAAAACATATCTTGCATTCATTTTTACAACTACACACGCACTTTTCGTCACAACATTGTGGTACGCCTATTTTGCATATAAATCCTTCACAATTATCAACGTCCGGATCACAAGGTTCATCCTTCCCTACATCGCGGAAGATGACACCTATCTTCCTAGATATAGCTTGTTGATTTGCTATCGATTCTTTGTCCCCCGAAAGACACAATACTTGCCAACCTGCGAAAGATATCTTATTATTTTATTAATACAAATTCAATACATCAAAATAGTTGGGAGAATAGAGAGAAAAAGTACCAAATACGGAAAACATTATCATGACCAAAAACGCCATCTTGAATGAAGTTGCACCATCTTTTCAAATATCGCAATTACACTTAACACTAAACACGAAATGTTATTTTATTTTATTTTTGCACCAAAAGCATCTGTCTTACCTTGATATAAATACTGGTATGACATAATTGTGTTACCATAAGAACCTTTCAAAAGTATTAAAATTATAGTCATTAAAGTTTTAGTTATTAACTAGTCATTAATGTATATATTGTTATAAAGAGCACTAATGCAGGCTCATAAACATGTGATATGTGTTTTAGGAAAATTCATCATCATATCGTATATTTTGGGATTCTTAGTTTAGATTTTCTATACATAGAGAACATAGTGTTTGGAATTGGCCCGATGCAGCGTATTGGATGGCTCCAATACGGCATATCGGGGTCTTTTAGTGTGGGCTCCACGAATAAAATATTCTGATAAGTGTACGAACCTCCTCTGAATACGGCGTATTGAAGATTTTGGATATGGCGTACGGCTTTCTCGTCATGGATGTTTGGTGCAATTAAGGACGAGATACGTCGTATTGCCTGTGGTAAATACGGCATATTGATGTATGAACAGTAGACTTTTGATTGCTTCGTTTTATCTCTAAAATACGTCCTTATCCTTAACTATCATCAATTGCTCAAATGTTACTGAAATTTACAAAAGTGAACGATTAAGTAACAATTCTCATATAAATAGTACAAAAGAAGCAATATAAACGGGATAAATGATGCGTATAATTAGTACTTATTTGATGTCATAATTATCTGTTTTGACTATACACCCAACCCCTGAACTCCCATCTTCTATCGTCTATTGAATGATATCACATTCCGACTCAGCTAGAAGAGTCGGGCCAGCTGGTCTCTGCCTATGTCCCTACCCTCTCTTCCCCCTTTCGTGTGCCAATTAACCTTTACAAGACTCTAGTGACAGTAAATGTATAGATACTGCATTTCTGGAGTTTAACAATCACATTCAAAAGGTCAAGTCACTTCATTAGAAAGAGCAATTTCAAAGTCCGTGCAATTTAAAGAGAATTATTTGTATGCATCAATGCATGATAGGATTCATATTAGTGGTTCCGTCCATACTAAATGTTTCAAGCTCAAGGACGGACCTAGGATTTTCGTGATGGTGTTGCAAAATCCTTTAATAAGTGTTAAAATTCACATCATAAAGTATCCTTTAGCTAAGGTAAAGTTGCACTATAAATAAAAATAGCACGAATATCGAGGGTTGCACATACTAAAAACTAACCCCTTTTGAAAAATATTACATTTAGTAACCCAAAATCGGGTGTGGCCTGTGCCACAATGGCCATACATGTAGGTCCGTCCCTGAGCTTGACTTTTTTTTTTCTTTTTTTTTAAACATCCCCTGAGCTTGACTTAAAGCATCAAAGATTGTGGTCTATCTTGATTAACTTTGCGAGATACATTAATGTGACATTCAGGGTAATTTACTTGGTACCACGTTTATCCATTTTTGTACGTTTTTTTTCTTTTTTGTACGTTTTATCCGTTTTTGTAGTTTATCCGTTTTTGTTCATTTCTTCCCGTTTTTGTATGTTTTTAACGTTTTATCCGTTTTTGTACTTTTATCCTTTTTTCACTTTTTTTCCGTTTTTGTACGTTGATC
>LBNU01030108.1:103533-123531 GCA_014162995.1 Artemisia annua | reverse complement strand
TGTGTAGCACAAAGACGCAAATGTTGAACATGTGGCAACAATTGTTTTTGAAAGACTTCTCTTTTTTCTTTTTCATAAACATTTTGAAAAGTTGCTACAGTTATTTCTGAGTGTCTTTCAATCACTTGTTCTAACAACGTTATGTCTTCCATAAATGTATCAAAATACCGCATGACACTACAACATTTTGGTAATGGTTTAAGTTGACCAGAGTCAGATAAAGGACCATTTATTTGTGCAACTGGTTTTACAGGACCAACATTAGAATATGACTCATTTACTTTTATTAAAGACCAATGTTGTTCAGTTTTCTCTTTCTGAGGCACAAAAGATTCATTTAAATGAGGAAATTTTGAGTAATCAAAAGGTGTATTATAAAAAACATTGCTCATTTTAGATCGACTCTCATCCTCTATTTCCTCTTCTTCATCACGATTATATACAACAACACGCACAACAGATTCATCAAATAAGTGTTCTGCACTATACAGTTTTGGAGTTTCCTTGAGTGCTGTTTTTAAAAAAACTAGGTGTATCGTAACCAAGAGCATAACCACACTCGGGAGGTCTTTGTTGCAAAGTGAACTTTTGAATTGTGGTGATGGATTCACCCGTTTTATAAACAACATTTTGAAACTCTTTGATTTTCTTTTCCAATTCAACAACTTATTCTACGTAAGAATCAATCCGTTTCCTTGACTTTTGTTTATATTCTCGAAACTCAGCTTGACAAAGGGACAACTCAGATTTAGTTTTTGAAAGTTCATCGTTGAGTTGACTCATTTGTTGTTTATGATTAAATCTTTCTTGTTCCAATTGTGAGATTAAAGCATTTTTGGAAATGGTTAATTCACGTATTTGATGTTGCAACTCTTGTTCTTGAACATAAGATTTTTCAAAAGCAATTTCAAAACTTTTTTCCCGATTATCTCGTGTTTCAAAATTTGTTATTTGAATTTTACAGCACTCAAGGTCTTTCGTTAATGATGCAATTTTGGCATTCAATTTGGTATTTATAGCATTGCATTTTTGGGCATCAATTTGGGTGGTCATAAGCATAGTTCTGAGATCCGAATCTGGATCATTTGAATGTTCATGTTGTTCAAACTGATCATTATAACCATCATCAAGTGGATCATCAAATACAACAGTTTGGTTAATGTAACCACAGGGTCAATTTGATCATCGTCGTCAAATGTAACAAACGTGCTTATTTGGTCATCCTCTTGACTAGATAATAATGAATTGATTTGAACAACTTGTTCCTCATCTGATGCAGATGCAGAAGAGGAGGCAATATCATGTATTAAGCAAGTGTTTAATCATGTACCTCAGATAAGCCATCAGTGTCATACACTGGGCCTGAATCACTCAGATAGAGTTCCTGCATATTGGCCATAAGCATAACTGCAACATTTGCTTCCAGATCTTCCATGTCATCATCAGATTGAGCATTGGCCATGAAGTTGTTGTCTTTAGCGTTGACGTTTCCATGAGCTTCATCCTTGAGAGCAAGAAGTAATGCCTCCTTGTGATACTTACTGCCTTGAGTTCTCGGTGAAGGACATGCAGTTGCTAAATGACCGATCCCATTGCAGTTGTAGCAACGAATGACAGTGTTACCAGAATCAGTATTACCCGTTTCAACAATCTCAACCCTTTTCTGAGGAGCAGCAACATTATTCCGAAAGCTACCATTTGCATTAAACCGCTGACCATTTCCAGAATTGCCCAAATTACCACGAAAACCAGATCTACCAATGTTACGATTCTGAACTTCAACTCGGCCATCATTAACAACAGTTTGATTCCTTGTGTTAGATGAAGAACTAAGACGGTTGTTTGACTTGTTGGAGAATTTGCTGAATGCTTTAGCGATGAGTGCAATTCCTTGATTCAAGTTGTTAAATTCCTCTTCATCTTAATCGTTGTTAGTATTGGAGTAGAACATGGAGTCATTGTTGTCATACGAATCACTTGAACCGATGTTGCTTTGTTGAGTAGAATCATATGTGAGTAGTGGTAGTGAAGGATTAGGTTGAGGATAGTTGAAGTAATTTTGTTCCTGAACGTAAGCATGATTTGATGGTTGTGGAGCAAGGTGAGATTGAGCAACCAGTGCCAGTGAGTTAGGATTCGGAGGAGGTGACAACGTTGTGCGAAGAGCTCTATCCTTGTTTACTTCACTCTCATGGTGCTTGAGATAATCAAATAACAATCCATATGGTGCATCATGAAGATTCTTAGCCTGCCTGACAAATGTGACATATTTCTTCCATTCAGGACCAAGACAACTTAGAAACTTTGTGTTGATAGCAATCCTAGGGAGTATGATGTTATGACGATCCAAATCATTGATGATGTTGGTGAAACGATGATAGTAAGACTCAAGTGATTCCCCTGACTCAATCATGAAGTCTTCATATTCCATATAAAGCTTTGATTGCACGTCCTCTTGATTCAACTCAGTACCTTCCATCAAGAGATGAACATGTTCCCACATATCTTTAGCAGGTTTCTGAGCATCAACACTTCAAAAGATCGGATTAGGAATTGCTTGAATAATGTAGATCATTGCAAGTTCATTTGCTTCCCGATGAAGTTGTTGCTCTGCGGTGAGTGAAGATTCAGGAAGTGGGGTGACAGTGTCAGGTCTTGGAGGATTGGCATTAGGATCACCTGGAGTCGTTGTAGTAGGCCATTGGAATGGTCCTTCATGAATCACCTTCTTCATATACTTCCCATGTGGTTTCTTGAGTTCAATGAATCGTAAGAAACGACTAGCCCATTGAACATAGTTGCCAGGTGTAAGCATTGGTGGAATGTCAAGAGACCCTGCCTCATGTCGAGATTGTTGACTAGTGATTGCTTCGCACATTTGATCAAACCAATGAGTTTGCTTAGGTTGTGGAAGATTGGTTTGCATTTGTTGATGCAAGTATGGTGGTTGCTGTGGAAATTGTTGTTGATGCATTAAGAGTTGATGTTGTTCGTGCATGTAGTATGGTTGATGATGCGGTTGCTGAGTCATTTGTTGATACGGTTGTTGTTGACGATTTTGTTGTAGCTGCTGATGATGATGAAGGTAATTGTAGAACGGTGGTTGAGACATAATTAATGATTATGTTAAATGGATATTTAAGGATAAAGAAAGGTTGTTGTTGTAGATTAGATGTGTTGGCGAAAGTTGAAGGTAAAAAGTTTCTGAAGACCTTACTCGATAAAGTGTTGTTCTGGGTTCCTTACTCGATAATTACTGTTACTCGGTAAAGAATACTTACTCGATGACAAGGTTCTTACTCGATAAGTATAAGTAAGCAGATTCCCTTATTGGATGAAGGTGAAGCTTACTCGATAAGACAGATATTCGATAAGCTGAGCTTACTCGATAACAAAAATCAAACCGGACAGAGTTTGGCCTAGTAAAGAACACAATATAACCTTACTCGATAAACGATAAGGGTGAACCAGCCTAACTCGGCAAAGATGAGTTACTCGATAACTCTTCACTTACTCGATAAAGCCTAGACCTTACTCGATAGAAAGATATACTTACTCGATACCCCGAAAAATTTGCTACTCTTACTCGATAAATGGACCTCCTTACTCGATAAGAACGAACAAGAACAGCCACGAATGAATCCAAACAGCCTCTAATCGATGTTGTTTCTACCAAATCTAACCTAAAACAACCTATATTATCCCTTGGCGATTGATACCACTTGTTAGGTCACCATTTTGTAACATAAAACATATAATCTTTAGAGAGAGAAAGAGAGTAGAGAGAGAAAGTGGAAGGAACTCTTGAAAATGAAATGAAATGAACTTTGATATTCCTAAGAGAACCAACACCCTCCTTGGAGGGTTTACATCACTATTTATAGTGTCTAGGGGTTTACATGAGTTTCCACTATTGTCAATATTGCCCCTTAGACTTAAACAAAACATGTAAACATGAACTAAACTTATGTAAACATGAATAAAACATAACTAAACAATATTCTAAAGCAACCTATTACAAAACTTAATGACCGAGACTTGATATTAATAAAACGTGTTCCTAACACTAATATATTCAGTTTTCCAATGTAGACATGTATGTGTCTTGATTGACCTGTATATGCATATATAATAGAGCCATCCTGATACTCAAATCTGCGTTTAGCTATATACCATCCTAATATCCTAATTAGGTTACAAAAGTGTATCAAGCTCGACTCGCGGTTGGGGGTGACAGTGGTGGCAGCAGGCGGCATTGTTCCAATCTATCTACAAAGGCATTTGCTTATGGCTATATAATAATATATATATCTATCTCCTCCAAAATTGTAAAAGTATGGGTTTTGATCACACGAAGTAAACAATGATTCACGAAATCTACAAAATTAACTATGGGCAGAAAAGCAATTAATATAATCGAGAAAATAATATTATTGAAGTAGAAAATTAGACATGGAACCCAAAATCTAACCAAAATTAATTTGAGGTATAAAGTAATTGTTGAATTGAATGAGTTAATTTTGAGAATCTACGTGATTGTGATATCGAGTTTGGTTCTTCAACGATTTGGGGTTAGGATCGAGTGAAGCTGATTTAGGTTTTGGGAGTGAATCTGCGTTTGGTTACACAATGATCCGGGTAATTTTGTTTTCATTGTCTGTTTTAAATTACATAATAAACCCTTTAGTATTCTTAGATTACCCCGCCCTCACAGAGTTTAAAATCTTTCAATTTTTGACACATGTATTTTTTGGCAGATTTTTTAAAAAAATAGAAACGAATTTAGTCAATTTACAAACAATTGCCAAATAAGGAATTATTTAAGTTTTTTTTTAAATAAAACATATTTAAAATAAATAAATAAAAAATAAAATACATTACCTAATAAGGAATGATTTGAATGAAAAAGTCCCCACTAGGGATTTTGTTTTATTAAGGAAAAAATTATAGGTGGGGTTTTTGGGCCCCTACAAATTATAGGTGGGGTTTTTGGGCCGTTGCATGTAGGGGTGAGCATAGTGCGGGTTGGTGCGGGTTTTGATAAAAACCGAACCGCACCCGCAATTGCGGTTTTTAAAAAGTGAGAATCCGCAACCGCGCGGTTTTGCGATTTTGCGGGTTGGTTTTGCGGTTTTTGCGGTTTTTAAAGTAATCTCAAATTATATTTTTCGTATATAATTATTATAGAATAAATATATCATAAGGTTAAATGATGGGTTGAAACATATTTACAAAATGTTGTGTATTTAGTATGAAATTATAAACCTATACAATAGTAAAATTCAAATGGGGTGAAGAATTTTAAAAACTTCGATAATAAATTGATAGAAAAATAAAGTTATATGACCTAAAAACACAAAAATAATTAACTTATAAAATTCGTTTAAGACAACTAATTATGAAAGTATAAACAAAAGTATCTTATCATACAAAAATTATGAAATTTAGTTGGTTTATTTATAAAATATATATAGTATATCTGAATATGACTTTGCGGTGCGGTTTTTCGGTGAAAATCGAAACCGCACCGCAAAATGCGGTTTTTTTATTTTCAGGAACCGCACCATGGTTTTTGTTGCGGTTTCGGTTTTTGCGGTGTGGGTTTTGCGGTTAGCGGTTTGCGGTTCCTACTCACCCCTAGTTGCATGCATGTAGTGGGCTTCTAGAGTTTACTAAAGGTTATTGGAATTTGGAAAAATAAATAGTAGATTTTTGAATTAAAAATTGAATCTATGGATTTCATCGATTAATTAGGAAAGATATTGTTCAATAGTTTATCTATGTTAATCAAAACTTAGTTAACTAAATCCCAAAAATAAATTGATATGTTAATGTAAAAACATTTAGATGCTTCTTTTTACTTTATTTATTATTTATTTATTTATTTTTCTTGTTAAAATATAGTTGTAGCTGTGTGTATGGTGAGGAGAGATTTTGTCAATAACCTTTTCTTCGGATAATATAGCATAAAATTTTCATTTTAAATACTATACGAATATCCGCGCAAAGCGACTGTATATAACGATAAATAATTATACTTGAGAAATCGTAATTTTAATTTGACCCTTGATACAAAGCGTGTGTTTCTTTAAATACAAAGCGTGTGTGTTTTAAAATTAATATTGTGCTGTTTTTTTTAAAGTTGTCAAGTTTAAAATTGATCAAAAAAATACATAATTTAAGTTGCCAAGTTTTTAAAAAATTGAAAAGTTTAAAGGGTACTTAAGAGTAAGTTAAACAAATTACATTAGTTTAAGGGTCTGTTTTGTTAAACGTAATGGATTGATAAAGGAATGTAATCAATAATGTAATGGAATGAATATAGTAATTGAATGAGTCATTATTGTTCTATTGACCTATTTAGGTGCTAATGTTTGAATGGAAAAAAGCATTTATGTATGTTGTTTGGTACGATGAGATAAACGTTGGAAAGGAATGAAATAAATGAAGTATGGCAAAGTGATTCCATGTTGTAATAGAATAAAGAAAAATTATGGGTAACTATGTAATGAAATTAGTGGTTCAGGAAGTAATGGAATGAACCTGAATAACATATTTTATTAGAAAACTCAAAACAAACATTATTTTTTCATTCAATCACAATGATTTATTCAATTTCAATTTCGATTCATGCATACCAAACACTATGTAAGTCTAAAGATGAAAGATTAAAGAAAAAAAATACACTCTTTATAAGTAGTATAACTAAAGATAAATTACATTCTAATAATTTTTCAAAAGGCAATGTAAACGACAAATACATGAACAAATAAGGTTTTTGACTGTTCAAAGTACACGATGTCAATGAGTCATTGATTCATATGTACACGAGCTAATGGCATATCTTCATGAATGGCATATCTTCATGGTTGTTCCATACCTTTTCTATGTACACGAGCTAATGGCATATCTTCATGATTGTTCCATACCTTTTCTTAACAAACATGTATCTAGTGATGTTTGAATGTAAAAGACGCTATAATTGTCTTCATGGGCGGACTTTAGTGGAGATAGGGGAGGTCCACGGCCCCCCAAAACTTTGAGATTTTACTTATATTTACTTTCCGTCTATGATTGTCTATTTTTATGAGTTACGGAATGTTTAAAATTAACAAAATACAATTTTCTGAGAAATCAAATGAGATTTTTTTAAAAAAAGATTTTATAAATTATCTTATTTTATAATAATTTTCTATTAATTTTTATAAGGTTCTTCCAAACGTGGGTAAGAAGAATCCAAGCCCAACACCAATTACAAGAAAAGCCCATAAACCAAACCATTATAAATACACCCTCTCGTCATCCATTCGATTATAGCAATCGTTCATTCTTTTTTCGAATCTGCAAATCGATCAATAATCACAACAATCCAAAAACCCTAAAACCTAACAAGAATCAAACATGCAAATCTTCGTGAAAACCTTAACCGGGAAGACTATCACTCTTGAAGTTGAGAGCAGTGATACCATTGATAATGTTAAAGCTAAGATCCAGGTACTTTTTTTTTTAGTATATGTGTTTGGCTGTTGTTATATGTTTGTTTATGTATGGATTAATTGTTTATGTGTAAAAAACTAGGGTGTTGGTTTTGAACTATTTTGAGAACACATAGATTAATACAATTCAAAGGCTTAGGAGGTGTTTGTTTCGTCTTATATAGCCGGCTTATGGCTTATTTGGTTTTGTGCTTAGCTTTCATCAGCTTACTTTTTGTGGCTTATTTTAAAACTTTTTGGCTTATATAAGTTTATTATAACACTTAATAAACTTATATAAGTTTATTATGACACTGAATAAACTTATATAATCCGAAAAGTTTCAAAATAAGCCACAAAAAGTAAGCTTATAAACATACGCTCAAAACTAAATAAGCCATATGCCGGCTATATAAGCCGAAACAAACACCCCCATAGAGCGGGTATTACTGAACACAAGGTGCAAATTATATTATAATCAAGGTGCAAATTTAGTATGATTTAACATTAGTTATCGTTTTGTATCTAGTGCTATATTATACAAAAGTTACTAATTTTTGTTTTGAATCTGACTTAAAGTCTGATGCCATAGGGGCTAGGGCTTATTATGAATCGATAAGTATGGATAAACATGAAGAGAGTAAGAACTTAGTATACAAGTGTATTTATCAATGCAAACTGTTGATGTAGTTTGCAATACTTTTCCTCATTGTATTGAAGCTGACTCGTAACATTGCTGCTCTTGTTTATCGTATTTGTGTTATAGAAAGTGTATCTGGTTTTTTCCCAAGAATACGGTAGTTGAGCAAAACCGAATCGAAGTTGTGTCAAAATATTACGATTTGTGAACAAAAATATAAAGTTGTGTCTTTACATACTTAATTTGTCAAAACTGAGCTTGAACTCATTTGTTGGTCCAAATTTAAACTTATGTTGTTCATACAACTATTCATCGGATATGTTTGTATAAGAGTCGCAGTAATTCTTATTGCAACAATGTTTTAAGTAACTAGTAAGTAAGATTTGGTTATACGTGGAGTAGTTAAGAACATGTTTTGTCTTTGTTGAAATAAATCTAGAAACATAAAATGCTATTTGGGTATATACGTATTGTAATCAGATTCAGATCATCTGTATGCAAAGTTACTAGGCTTTTTGCTAAATGTTTGATTGGATTTATAGGATAAAGAAGGCATCCCGCCAGACCAGCAGAGATTGATATTTGCTGGGAAGCAATTAGAGGATGGTCGGACACTTGCTGATTACAACATCCAGAAGGAATCAACACTTCATCTGGTTCTAAGGCTTAGGGGTGGAACCATGATGAGGCTTAGGTGTGGAACCATGATAAGGCTGAGAGGTGGAACCATGATCAAGGTGAAGACTCTCACTGGTAAAGAAATTGAAATCGATATCGAACCAACTGATACTATTGACCGCATCAAGGAAAGAGTTGAAGAGAAGGAAGGAATTCCACCAGTCCAACAGAGGTATGTGGCTATAAATCTATTGGAATTGTTACCAACTTTTGGAATTATAGTCCTTTCGGTTTAAATTAGCCCGCTGCTACTAATTTGGGATAGTCATTTGCAAATTTTAATATAAAAAAGCACCAAACTAGTTTTTTATAGTCCATCTTCTTCTTAGCTGCATCTTGGCTGTCTGACTTGTTGATGTACGCAATATTATGCAGACCTTCATCATGCACCTGCTTTCAGACTGAGGGCATTGCATCCTCATAGACTGAGGGCATTAGAGTAAAGGGATTAACTTTTACTAGTTTCTTTAGCTGTTGCAAAATAAATAACCTGGATGTGACTTTACTAGTTTTTGTTAGTTATAATGTGGAAAACTGTGATGCTGAACTGCTGATACTAAAACAGGAATAATGCGAGGAATCAACTTTGATGCTAGTATTTAGCCAGCTAGTCTCTATAAAAGTATGAAAAACTATGCAACTGTAGCCCCCTCTCCTCAAGATGACACATTGGTCTTAACTCTAAAGTTTTTATAAAGTGTGGTGTTGCTTTATACGTTTTTCAACATCGAGGTTTCACAGACGATCTTCTTGTATCATTCATAGTTTATTCTTAGAATCTTAGCTAATATTCTATGGACTATATCACTACCAATATCCATTACTGGCTAATAGAGTTTTTTAGTATGTTTTCTGTTTGTCTAACCCAACTGCTTGAATTGTTTCCTATATATTTAAGTTTTGTAGGTATGAAAATTTGTTTGTTTCATTGCCATAACAATAGCATATTGTTCTGTGTTTTATCTTTGTAGTTGTTTGTAGTGGAAGGCAGGCGTTGCTACTTTTAAATCTGGTAAACTTGCATCTGATAATTTTGTATACTTGTGTTTTTCAGGCTGATTTATGCTGGAAAACAACTTGCTGATGACAAGACTGCAAAAGAATATAACATTGAAGGTGGGTCGGTACTTCATCTTGTTCTTGCTCTTAGGGGTGGTAACCTTTAAAAGATTATCATTTCATGAACTCTGTATATGGGGTACCCTGGTGATATATCAAAACATTCAACTGATGAGACATTACATTAGTTTTGCTTAATGTTATTTTTAAGAGAATGGGTGATTTTTCTTATGCAAATTGATTTTTCTTGGAATGATATTTGGCTCTTTAGAATTGATTGGTTTAGAACGTATTTGCAATTATTTCTTATGGTGATTTTTGCAATTTGTTTTTTCTTGGAATGATATTTGGCTCTTTAGAATTGATTGGTTTAGATCGTATTTGCAATTATTTCTTATGGTGATGTTTGATTTTGATGTTCAGATTTGTGGTAGATGGTTTGGTATTGGTTTTGGTTTTGGTTTTGGTTTTGGATTGTGATATCAATGTTGGACTTTATTGATGCTTATATTTGTGGTCAAGTGTTTGGTGCATTCGATATGTTGTACTTTGGCACTTTTGGTTCGGATACCCCGCGTTCATCTTTTGGTTCAATTTTTTGACCACCAAGTTCTAGGTCAACAAAAGATTACCTCTCAAGGTTGTAGTTCATCATGGTTTTAGTTCTTTGTTTTGAGTTGTTGGAGGTTTGTTTTCATTTTCACTTTATCATTGTTTAGTTCAAAGGTTTGTTTTCAATTTTTTGACCACAATGAATGTAAGTTCAAGTACAATTTCAAGTGGGTAGGTTGTTAGGTCAAATGTTTAGTTCAAGAGTGTCTACAAACTCAAGTGGGTAGGTTCAACCGTTCGAGTTAGTTCAATTGTTAAATTCAAGAGTTTCATGTTGGTTGGTATCTTGCAACCCCTCAATTGTATCACATGGATGGATCGATCCTTTCTAATATAATAAGACTTGTACCCGTGAATTGCAATGGTATTTTCTAGTGCCAAACAATTATAATAGCGATATTGTGGTTAGGTCTTTCATATATAAAACGTAAAATAATCAAAATGTAATTTAAAAAAGTTGTAACATATGTATATTAATCACGTAAAAAAAAAAATAGTAAAACTAAAAATGAAAAATTGCATCAATTTTGAAATAACTAACAAGCATATTATTCATCACGTAAAACTTTTTAGTACACGACATTTGAGCTGTAGACTCCTATTTACTGGACTCTTGGGCAAGCTTCATCTACGTGGTATCCCTTTAGACAAGTTAACATAATGCTGACCATGCGAAAAATAAAGTTCGAAAAATAAACTACTCCCTCCGTCCCAAATTTATTGTCCAGTGTTGACTTTTTTAGTCTTTCTTCTTCAACTTTGACTTTATATATTTTTGTGGGTGTTATATAATATTTGATGTAAAATATATAAATGGATTGAGTTTTAAGTCTACTTTTCAATGGTATAATTTCTCATCAAGTATTATATAATAAAAAAAAATATTTGTGGTCAAAGTTAAACTACTTTGACTTTGAAAATTCAAAATGGACAATAATTTTGGGACGGAGGGAGTACCATATTTAGAATTGTCTGGCCCTAAGCCTTGTTGATAGTCATCGCAAAGGTAAGGGACACAGAGAGCTGTTTTTTCTTTAGTTCGAAAGGGAACATGTCCTCTTCAGATGGAGCAAGAGGAATTCTCAGCAAGAGCATCTTAATTCCAGTGTGTTGGCCGACAACGTGACATTGATGATATTATGATCAAAACGTTTACATATCAACCTCGTGCCATTACATAAACCATTTTCCAGATCGAGATACCTTAAAAGAATAACCGAGTATCCAATATTCAAGCATAAGTAGTGAGGGGAAATCCGCTAACGTTGAGTAAGTTTAAAAATTCCTTGGGATAGAAGTCGTCTGTGTCATCTTCTGCTTCATCAAAACTATAGTAAACTTTCTCCTCGCCCCAAAATCTATCAATCAACTGATCAATAATGTTGTCAACATGTTCATTATCAGCGAATGAATGTGCGTTGGTGGCCAAGGAGGGAAATATTTCATTGATCGATGCATCTTTTGAGGTAACATCATCAGTATATGGAATAGTCATGTCATCAAGTATGCGTACATAGTTTCCATCGTTGACCTATTCAACTTTGTCACCGACTCGCAATAGAAAGTCTGAGAACCATTGATCTGTTTGTGCCCTCATGTTTATGGTTAATTGCATTTTATTTTTTTTACAAAATATCATAAAAATATAGCAGTTATCTTTTATCTATAATTTCCATTTTCAATTAAAACAATATGTTTTAACAAAATAAAATTTGAAAAAGAAACATAAGTTTTAATATGCTCCGCTTTTAATCTTCACCACTTTTACTTTCACTTTCACCAATTATACTGTAAATCCTTTTTCGTTCAAGTACCACAACTTGATTCTCCATGAAGTTCCTAGCAATTGTCTTTAGCATGTCTTCGTCGTCATTCGAGATGACAATAACATAATCCCAGTTTTAGTTTAACAAATTGGGATTGAAGAACGGATTAGGAGCGGGAATGAAAGGGATGAATCTGTAAAATACAAAAAATTTTATGAATATAGAAGGGGGGGGGGGATCATAATCATACTAACCTCATTTTGTTTGAAACTTGTTCAAAAATAAGATCAAAAATTTTTCATCATTTATTTTCATCAACTATAGACTATGTCAACTTTAACTTTGAAGTTACACACTTACACCATACTGTTTTTTTTGAACACCACTTACACCATACTAAAAAGAAGTTTATGTGGCTTATATAACAGAGATGTGAGTGATTTTTTTAAGCACTATTAATGTCGAAATTAAATGATTTTTTGGGACTTGAACTCAAGACTTGTAGGTTACAAAGGAAGCCCTCAACCAATAGGCCAAGTCTTCCCTTGGAAACAGGGACGGAGTCAGGAACAAATATTATTGGGTGCACAATTTTTTTTTAAGTGTAGTATAATAGAGTTTAAGATGCTAACTAAATAAGACTAAAAACACATTTCAATGAACCGGGGTCATTTAAGGTACATTTGGGAAAAATCTATGTTTTTTCTTAAAATTAACACTACGTCGAAAAAATTCATAGGTGTCCCGGGCACCCACGGGACCCCGCCTGGCTCCGTCCCTGCTTGGAAATATTATTGGTGTTGTCATAGTTGTCATCATCGTCGTCGTTCAAGTAGAGGAGGAATTCACGCATAAGGATCTATTTGTGTCCTAGACAAATTTGTTCATATTGTCGTTTAAGGACAACCAATTGCATGAATAGGTGTTACGGCCATGCTAATCAAGAATTAAAAACGCCTGTACGACCTTAATCTTTTTTACATTGGATGTTACAACCTTGTAATTTTCTCTTCGAAGAATCAATGGCATGTCAATTTGCCAAGTACATGAGACTATAATCATTTACTATGTTTTTCAGAGTTTAGTGAGGCCACATCCATATTATGCAAGAACAATTGGAGTAAGCCCTTCATGTTTGGTCCACTCCAATCCTTTTTGCGTAGTCATGTTCGCTCTATTCTTTGCATGATCATGTCCTGCGACTTCAGACACGTTATTTTTTTCTCCTCTTGTTGTTGCTGCTGCCGCTGCTGTTGTTGTTTATTTAACTAAAATCATATATCAGCAAATTGTAAAATTTAGTACGTTAATTTATGCTACAAGTAGCTTTGTTATGAACACTAAATAACCGGTGGCTCGGCCTTCGTGTGCGGGGATTTTTCTCTTGTTTCGGTTTTACTGTAATTGGCAAAAAAAAATTTCATCCCTTTTATAGTCATCGCAGTTAAAGTCTCATGTAGATTCTAGAAAGTGTAGTTTCTGTTTATTTCTAGTCTTGTATTTGTACGCTTTGAATTGGCTTCTAGCGCCTTGTTAAAGTTTTTTTAAATATAATTATTTCTGTCGCTAAAAAAAATATAATAGTTAGTATTAAGTTATCTAATATATTAATTTATATAATTTTATACAAAAATAATAATAACTATTATTATTATCATCATAAATATTGTATTTAAATTTTATTATAATATAATACATTTAATAAATAACGTGTATCTTGTTAAAACTAAATCACAATATACTAGTTATAATGCCCGTGCACGCACGGGGTTTTTTCAGAAAAAATTATTATATAGTATTATCGTTTAAAAACAGAAAATCTTATGTATATTTTAAAAAGTTAGAGCATCAACATGCGCGAAAGTAAGAAAAATAGTTAGCAGAAATTGTAAATATAACCGTGGCATCGACCTTGTATTGGATTCTTGAGCGTGTCTCCTTATAATGTTATTGGGCCAAAGGTTCTTTGATCACATGGGTTTACACATAAATCAAATTTATTTTAAAATTTTTGTTTACTATATGGATATATAAGAATTTACCCGTGAAAATTATGATATAAGTACAACTAATAAGTATGCATGAGTTTTTCATTATGTATTAATATCAATTAATATTTTGTAAAAATTTTATTGGATGAAAGATTTAACTTTGTTTAGCTGACATAGATGTTAATGTTGAGGTTGATGTTGTTGTTTAACTTTAACTATTGATATCATGTTGTACAAAATGTGCGAGTTTAGTAGCACATAATGAGCGTTGATGAAGTTAAAATATACTCCGTAAAGTTTTTTAAAAATGTTTTTCCGGATATCCGTATATAAACTTTAAATAATAATTACATGAGTCGTTATAAGTACAATCGCGTATATTTATTTTCATATCACAGTAACTCGTACTTACCATTTGATATTTATATTACCGTTAATAATAATTTAACTGTATTTAATATTCAAACCCGTGTACGTATAGATTAAACTTTTAAATAGGATAACATGAGTTCTTATTTATATTTAACGTACATAGTAAAAAGATATTTTAATAGATGAAAGTTTAAAACTAATATTTATTTTAAAAGTATTTAACGTATATTAAAACTAATTCGTACATTTATAAAATTTTGTAAGTTTAATGGATGGAAGTCTCAAACCAATACTAATACTCATGTAATTGTAAACAAAGTTCATATTATAAAGTGTAGGGGGTATAAAGTGTAAGGGGTTATTTGTTTATTATCTAAAGTTATCAAAAAACATGGAGATTTATAATTTTACACTTAACTCCATATAATATATTTAAAATTCAACCACTAATGTTTTATTAATTACCTCCTCTTTTTTTAAGTTTTTATTTTCATAAATTTGACACATATATTTTTATGTATTTTTTTCCTCAATCAAATTCACCACCAAATTTATTAAAGTTTGACCAAAATCAATTCAATTTTGACTTTTTATTAGCCAATCATATTGCTCGATTTCGCCTATGTGTCAAAATCGAGCATTTCTATTGGTACAATTTTTTTTCCACTAAGATTGTTTTGTCAAAAAAACTCTGAAATGATGTAATTCTTTTATTATATAAAAGATTGTAGATTTCATTCTATTTTCTTCCCACCAAATTCCATAGATCTTGAGTTCTTGATTCCAAATTTCAAGTTCTATAAATTTTGTGTCTTTAACATTTCAATCCTTTTAGATCCTAATTCCTTTAACATATTCTAGTTCTGCCAAGAAATATTCTACGAACCAAACGGTTGCTTTGTTACGAACTGTTTAAAAGGAGGAATTTACCCATAAGGATCTATTTTTGTCCTAAACTAATTTGTGTCGTATTTTCGTTTGAGGACTAGTTGTTGGAACCACATTTACAGCAAATGGAACCACATATTGTCGTTTAAGGACAACCAAATTGCATGAATAGGTGTTACGGCCATGCTAATCAAGAATTAAAAACGCCTGTACGACCTTAATCTTTTTTACATTGGATGTTACAACCTTGTAATTTTCTCTTCGAAGAATCAATGGCATGTCAATTTGCCAAGTACATGAGACTATAATCATTTCCTATGTTTTTCAGAGTTTAGTAGGCTGTAAACGAACTGAACGTTCAGTGAACATTTCATGAACCGTTCGGTAAAAAAGTTCGTTTATGTTCGTTCGTTTATTAAATGAACGGACATGAACAATATTTTACGTTCGTTTAGTTAAATGAACGAACATGAACAAAAGTCTCGCCCGTTCATTTATGTTCATGAACGTCCGATTATGCGTTCGTTAAAGTTCGTTTATGTTTATATATCTATTTATGTTCATATATCCTATCTTTTAATTTTATAATTTTAAAAATTAGTTTTTTCAAATAAAACAACACTTTAAAACAATATATTGTGAAGAATTCAATAAAGTTTATGTTTGTTTGTCTATTTTCATTTATGTTCGATCGTTTATGTTCGTTTAGCGTTCGTTTAATGTCTTAATGAACGAACATAAACGAACATGAACAACTCATTTTTTTAATAAACGAACATGAACAGGAAAATTCGTCCGTTTAAGCGTTCGTGTCCGTTTATTTGTCCAGTTAAAATTAAATGAACGAACATGAACATGGCTCCGTTCGTGTTAGTCCGGTTCGTTTACAACCCTAGAGTTTAGTGAGGCCACATCCATATTATGCAAGAACAATTGGAGTAAGCCCTTCATGTTTGGCCCACTCCAATCCTTTTTGCGTAGTCGTGTTCGCTCTATTCCTTGCATGATCATGTCATGCGACTTCAGACACGTTATTTTTTTCTCCTCTTGTTGTTGTTGTTGCTGCTGTTGTAGTTGTTGTTTATTTAACTAAAATCATATATCAACAAATTGTAAAATTTAGTACGTTAATTTATGCTAGAAGTAGCTTTGTTAAGAACACTAAATAACCGGTGGCTCGGCTTCCGTGTGTAGGGATTTTTCTCTTGTTTCGGTTTTACTGTAAATGACAAAAGTTTTTTCATCCCTTTTATAGTCCTCGCAGTTAAAGCCTCATGTAGATTCTAGAAAGTGTAGTTTCTGTTTATTTCTAGTCTTGTATTTGTACTCTTTGGCTTCTAGCGCCTTGTTAGTAGCTTTTTTAAATATACTTATTTCTGTCGCTAAAAAAAATATAATAGTTAGTATTAGGTTATCTAACATATTAATTTATATAATTTTATATAAAAATAATAATAACTATTATTATTATCATCATAGATATTGTATTTAAATTTATTATAATATAATATATTTAATAAATAACGTGTATCTTGTTAAAACTAAATCACAATATATTGTAGATTTCATTCTATTTTCTTCCCACCAAATTCCATAGATCTTGATTCCAAATTTTAAGTTCTATAAATTTTGTGTCTTTAACATTTCAATCCTTTTAGATCCTAATTCCTTTAACATATTCTAGTTCTGCCAAGAAAGATTCTACGAACCAAACGGTTGCTTTGTTACGAACTGTTTAAAAGGAGGAATGTGTCGTATTATAGGTCCGCGTGTAGATAGCAAGAGCGCCTCTTTTGTGTGACCCATTGGTTCGTTTTGATCCAGTTTGGAGACAACTACATTTATATAATGCGTATAATGGTTCTTCTGTAATTTTCTCTTGAAAGAATCCATGATGCCAATTTGCCAAGTACATGAGGCTATAAGGGTTGCCTATGCTTTTAGGAGATTCAGTGAGGCCACATCTATATTGTACAAGAGCTTTTGGAGTAAGCCCTTCATGTTTGGTCCACTCCAATCCTTTTTGCGTCGTCATGTTCGCTCAATTCTTTGGTGTATCATGTCGTGCGGCTTCAAACACGTCATTTTTTTCCTCCTATTTGGTTTTAGCGGTAAAGTTGGTATTTAAAAGATAAAAATGTGAGTTCTACAGAGTGCTCTACTACAAGAACTCGGTAGTGAGCTAGTGATATACTGATATATCGAAGAACAAGGAAGCATTGTTCCTCTTTTATATTGTGCATGCCCAAATCTCTCAACAAATTCAAATTGTTTAAGAAGCTTCTTAACCAAATAGATGCGGGTGCGCGTCCTCCATAAAACGTGTGATGTAATTGTAAATATTGTAAAATATTTAGTTGCCGTTTAAGGGGAAAAAAAAGACTTTCATTGCTCTGACTTGTAATTTCTTCTCGAATTCCATTATATGCAAATACTAAATGTGCTGTTATTCAGATCAAACATTTTGAAATTCTTGTTACATAGGTAAAAACAAATTTTAATAAAATGATTTTGGAAGATATACGACACTACTTTTTTGGATAGCAAACCAAATTTGTAGGTATTATGAAGGTTATTTCCATAATACCAAACCAAACATTTATGTCGAAATCAAATGCCTTACAAGTTTTGTATCTTTGTAATTATGAGTGTAGACATTTGTGTCTCATAAATTTATTGTTGTCTACTTGCTTCAACGGAGAACCAATTGGAAAATGGTATATTTTGTCTTGTTTAAAAAAAAATTACGAAATTTGAATAACGTTAATTAATAACGTTAATAAATTTATTGTTGTCTACTTGAACCAAGGGAGTACTAGGATAATTTTACTTATAATTTCAACAAAAAAACATACAATATATACATGTACGTGAATAAAACCTTAATCCATACTCTGCTTTACAAACTCAACAGATAGTCCAAAAATTAACTTGTGGATGTATTTTTGAGACGTGTTATAACAGTTGTAAGTTGTAACATTTATTAAAGCGACGTTTTAACAGTTGTAACATTTAATAAGGAAAAAAGATGCGTTCTTAAGATTCACATGATTCATCATCGTTTGTCGTTATTCAGAAATCGCCCAAGTTATGATCCTACTATATCCTTATACTAATATTCAATATGTTCATTCTCTACGACTCTATGAGCACTAACAAAATATTCGTAGTCCAAAGTTGAAATGGTCATATAAATGTCTTAGTCCAAAAAACATGTTGTATTGGAGGGTACAATGACTTTTCAACGTTTCTTATCTTAATATTCGTTTTCACTACCTATATGACATTTTCGTACCCCCCAATTAAAACTAAATCAATTCAACTTCACTCAAAAGTAAAGGATTTGTTAATAGTTGCCCATCAGGCATCTTATGTACAAAATGCATTTAACGTGTAGGTACACTTATTTTTTTAAATAAAAAATGCATTTAATAGATGTTAATTAAACTTTTAAATACTATAATTAAATGATATTTTTCAATTAATACAAGCTAACATTCCATCCATTTACATCGTAGGAAAAATGCTTGATAGGCACCCGTTACCAAATTTCAAAAAGTAAGTAAAACCAACAACGTTTTGCACATAAAGACTATTGTTACTTTTTGGTCCACGCCAAAAAATTACTGTACTGCATGTTTGCTTTTTAATAAAATAACAAACACAATGTATGAAAAAGTTTTATCCTTGCACATGTTAGTACAAAGTACAAACAAAGCCGCTACAAACAAAGCAACGATAGATACAACAATAACAGCGGAAGGTTACATAGTTATTCCCTATTCAGTGTTTTTTCTTCCATCTTTTCTACCATCTTTTCTTCTAGATAAGCTGGATGGAACAATTTTATACCATTTTCATATCTTGCATTTACTTCATCTATGTTGTCACACGTATTGGCGGAGCCAGAAAACGTATTCACTCGGAGCATCGATTAGCTAAAGGGGTTGATTTTTTTTAACGACAACTATATTATCTTTTAGAGTAATTTGAAATAAGCCAGGTCGGATTTAATATAAAGGCAACAAAAGTGCTTTATTACGATGCGATTAACACTACTATTACGTAGTACTATTTTAGGTGTTTATAAGATAAAATTGGATTGGTGAGGTCAACTGGTTTATCTTGAACTAAACTCACTTAGGTTGTATAATATATCTATGAATCAAATACAAGTAGTTAACGAGATATTCTATATGTCAAGAATCGTATAGGTTGTGTTAAATCGCTCGTGATTACATGAATTGGTGGTGGGAGAATGTCACGAGCCAAATTCTGAAGGTCGGGTTCTATTTGGAAGCAACACTTAATGTGTGGGTTCCTGGTTAATCTTGTTGGTCTCGTTGAAGTACCCCAACGATAAGGGTGTAGTACGTGCTACGAGTAAAGACTCGATATGGCACCACACTGGTCTGGAGTTGGGGCCGCTCCCCTGATGAGTCCAAGGCAGGACGAAACCAGTGAACCTATATTATACGCGGGACGGATGGCTGGTCCTTATCGGTGTAAGGGCGCCA
>LBNU01030108.1:76843-103527 GCA_014162995.1 Artemisia annua | reverse complement strand
TTAATTAATAATAATTAATATAATAGTCAAATAAATTATTTTCTTTTTCTAATAATTTTCTTTTATCATTAGGTTTGTAAAAAAGTAATTTTCATATCCGTAGCCCTTTTCTTTCTTAAAACTCGCATTTTATTTTGTCCGTTAACGTAGTTTTAAATTAAACGTACGCGTTTTTAGGTTTTAAACGTTTTTTAAGCATTTTGTTTTTACGTTCTTGTCATTATAGCTTGTTTAAGCTATTTCCTTTCATTTTCCTTAGCTTTAATCACTCACAACCCTATTCCCATTCAAAATCACCCGATCACAATTCGTTTGCGAATACCATTCACACCTCGTCGGGACATAACGACCCGGGGATATTCTATACTCCTCTTGGTTAGCATTGTGCCCTGGATTGTTTGACTTTAGTTGACCAAATCCTTGGTCAGTTTTAGTTGACTGTTCAGAGCCGATCAGTTCTTTTTATATATAATAAAGAAAAAGATAAAGATAATGATATGCAATATCTTATGACTATGGGCGGAGCTATGTTGTTTGTAGTGGGGGCGACGCCCCAGCTAAGTTGTTACGGAGACATATGTATAGGAAAAAAAGTAAAATTGGTGTGAACAAAAGTCAAGTGCCTTCAGTACGTCACTAATGAAATGCCCTCGTTGCTTTCAACTTACCGACACTTACAACATTTACAGTGTCTCTAATGACAATAATCTAATCTATGGTGGTGCTTTTCGTTCTTTTCTATCAGAAAATACGGGGAAGAGAGGTTAATGGGAAAGTGCGAAAGTTGAGGTGGGTTATTGGGTAAATTTATTACAGCATAATATACATTTAATATTATTTTTAATATTTGTCTCCTTTTTTCTTTAGCGGTCGCGGGGTATGGATTTAATTAAGGGACTATTAAAATAATCGCATATAACTGTGATGATTTTTTATTTTATTTTATTTTAATTTTATTTTCAGGGACTATTTTTGCAACATAAGTAAGCCATAGGGATATTTGTGCACATATTTGTTACACAAAAGATCACAGATTTAACCCATGGAATGTTTTCGTAGTCGCGTATTAAAATCAAGGACCTTTTTTGTAATTTCTCAAGGATTGTTTTCGCAAAGTAAATAAAATACAAGGATTATTTCTATCAAATACCAAACCGTAAAGACCATTTTTGCTTTTCTTAAGAATGTTTAAGGACCTTCATGTAATTTTTCAAAGGCTATTTCAGCAAAACAAATAAAACACATGGACGATTGTTTCCAACCACTAAACCATAGATTTTTTTTTGCGCGCCAAGACTATGTTTGTAACACAGATAAACCTCAAGGACCATTCTTGCTATTTTCCCTGTAAATTACATTCTGGTGAATAATAATTTCTACCTGACAATTATTTATACTTATAATTATAATTATAATGTACCTTGGTAATATAATAATCACATTTTTTTTACTTAAATCATTATGTAATCACGAGTGATTTAACACAACCTATACGATTCTTGACATATAGAATGTCTCGTTAACTACTTGTATTTGATTCATAGATATATTATACAACCTAAGTAAGTTTAGTTCAAGATAAACCAGTTGACCTAGGGAAGTCGTTCGTCGAGACGGATGACCATGCATGAGGACGTGCATGAATTGGTGGTGGGAGAATGTCACGAGCCAAATTCTGAAGGTCGGGTTCTACTTGGAAGTATTGCTTAATGGGTGAGTTCCTGGTTAATCTTGTTGGTCTCGTTGGAGTACCTCAACGATAAGGGTGTAGTACGTGCTACGAGTAGAGGCTCGATATGGCACCACACTGGTCGGGAGTTGGGGCCGCTCCCCTGATGAGTCCAAGGCAAGACGAAACCAGTGAACCTATATTATACGCGAGACGGATGGTTGGTCCTTATTGGTGTAAGGGCGTCACACGGGGTCGAAGGAATGACCCCGTGACAGGAAGGTTACGTAGTTATTCCCTATTCAGTGTTTTTTCTTCCATCTTTTCTACCATCTTTTCTTCTAGATAAGCTGGATGGAACAATTTTATACCATTTTCATATCTTGCATTTACTTCATCTATGTTGTCACACGTATTGGCGGAGCCAGAAAACGTACTCACTCGGAGCATCGATTAGCTAAAGGGGTTGATTTTTTTTAACGACAACTATATTATCTTTTAGAGTAATTTGAAATAAGCCAGGTCGGATTAAATATAAAGGCAACAAAAGTGCTTTATTACGATGCGATTAACACTACTATTACTATTTTAGGTGTCTATAAGATAAAATTGGATTGATGAGGTCAACTGGTTTATCTTGAACTAAACTTACTTATGTTGTATAATATATCTATGAATCAAATACAAGTAGTTAACGAGATATTCTATATGTCAAGAATTGTATAGGTTGTGTTAAATCGCTCGTGATCACATGAATGATTTAAGCAAAAAAAATGTGATTATTATATTACCAAGGTACATTATAATTATAATTATAAGTTTAAACAATTGTCAGGTAGAAATTATTATTCACCAGAATGTAATTTGCAGGGAAATAGCAAGAATGGTCCTTGAGGTTTATCTGTGTTACAAACATAGTCTTGGCTAAAAATATATATATAAAAAAAAAAAAAAAAAAAAAAAAAAAAAAATGGTTTAGTTGTTGGAAACAATCGTCCATGTGTTTTATTTGTTTTGCAGAAATAGCCTTTGAAAAATTACATTAAGGTCCTTAAACATTCTTAACAAAAGCAAAAATGGTCTTTGCGGTTTGGTATTTGATAGAAATAATCCTTGTATTTTATTTACTTTGCGAAAATAATCTTTGAGAAATTACAAAAAAGGTCCTTGATTTTAATACGCGACTACGAAAACATTCCATGGGTTAAATCTGTGATCTTTTGTGTAACAAATATGTGCACAAATATCCCTATGGCTTACTTATGTTGCAAAAATAGTCCTTGAAAATAAAACTAAAATAAAATAAAATAAAAAATCATCACAGTTATATGCGATTAGTTTAATAGTCCCTTAATTAAATCTATACTCCGCAACCCGCATAAAGAAAAAAGGAGACAAATATTAAAAATAATATTAAATGTATATTATGCTGTAATAAATTTACCCAATAACCCACCTCAACTTTCGCACTTTCCCATTAACCTCTCTTCCCCGTATTTTCTGATAGAACAGAACGAAAAGCACCACCATTGATAGATTATTGTCATTAGCGACACTGTAAATGTTGTAAGTGTCGGTAAGTTGAGAGCAACGAGGGCATTTCATTAGTGACGTACTGAGGGCACTTGACTTTTGTTCACACCAATTTTACTTTTTTTCCTATACATATGTCTCCGTAACAACTTGGTTGGGGCGTCGCCCCCACTACAAACAACATGGCTCCGCCCCTAGTCATAAGATATTGCATATCATTATCTTTATCTTTTTCTTTATTATATATAAAAAGAACAAAATCTCTTAAAACCTTAAAAGCTTAAAAAAGGGAGTAAAATGATTTGACAGAAATACCCCTTAAATGTTTAGTGGTTTAAATTTAAATTGTTTTCTAATCACATTTAATTAAAGGGAATAGCTTGACTACAATTATTATAACCAATTGGCTACAATCTTTCCTAAAAAATACAAATGAAATGAATCAGAGACCCATAGAAAAGATTCAGGACCCAAAAAAAAAATCAGGGACCCACATTTATAGCACAAAATTGTAGCCAGTTGGCTACAATTAATTGTAGCTAATATATTCTCTTAATTAAATTATATATATAACACAATCATTTTAACCATCCATCATTTGAAGAAGAATATAGAAAAAGAAAATGTTAAAGAAGATTAATTAGATGAATGCTCCAACTAATGTTAATAACGTTGTTAAACAAGGTTTAGCCATAGTGAGATTACTATAAGATTTAGCATTTTATTTATTGCACATTTGTGTTTCACCAATCACCTACTGATTCTTTTTGTAAATACTTCATATTCATTTTGATTCAAGTGCCTACATCTTATTATCAATATTGCAAATATAATTATTTGTAGCTAAAAATTACCGTTGTTATACACGTGTAGTCGCGGAGTACTAAATATGGGTAGAAAACATATCGGAAAGAGAGGTGATATATACATCACAATAAGTGATGTCCACACCACAAAATTATATTACTAACGGACATGGTACACATATGTATATTTGTGATGTGCACATCATTATTGTGATATGTATATCACCTTCTCATCCGTAAACAGTTGCAAACTTTTTCAGTCAAAACTGCACACATTTTACTTTAAAACATTTTACTTTAAAATAATTAAAATTCATGCATTTACCATTTATAAATCAATTTAAGATATCACTTCGAATGTTAAAAGTTAAAACCAAATCAATAAACTATAAAAATAACGCGAGGAAAACGCTCCCTATATTTTATAAGCAATCTCACACGCCACCTTATTGGTCGGATAATACAAATAAAACGACATATTCATATGATAATATAAACAAATAATAATAATTTTTGTCTTCATATGTGTAGTGGAAATGCTTTTATCTAATTTTTGCCTTCATACATAATGCCAACATCGAATACGACAAAAAAACCCTCCCCTACTTTTCTTCTTTTCACACCTGTCTACACTTCCTCCGCATGTCCGCAACACAACAAGGCACCCACCAAATACGCCCGGAAAACCCGTTTCCGGACCCGTCACCACTGTCGTCACCACCACCGTCCACAAATATCGTATAATTTCAGAAATATGACCAGAAATTTTTTATTAAAAAGTAGGATCAAAACCAAGGACTACCAACAAATCTATTGCCAGAAATATATAACATTGTTTAAAAATTACCACATGCGAAGAGGTCTCCGGTTCAAGTCTATTTACAGAGGGTTTTCCTCCTTGATGGAATCTGTGGTGTAGATGTGTCGATTTGAACCTTCTAGGTAAGTACTTTGAAATCGAATCACTGACTATACTATTATACTAACTCACATTTAAAATAAGAAAAGAAAAGAAAAATAGCAGTAACATTAATCAACTAAAATAGTACATTAACTTGTTTTTTTCTATCTGTCACATGTAATTTGAGACCTTATACAATCGCATTGTGACTTATAGAAAAAAACAGTAATACATCATAAATCCAAAAAACAAAATTAACAAAATTAAAAAAATTAATTAAACATTACAATTAGACTCAATACATTTCACAAATTTCTCTTGTTATAATCTAACTTTTCAAAGTACCGAATCGATAATAGAGACAATGACAACTGAATCTCATCTTTCCCCCAACGACTTTTCGCCGCGGTTGCTTTCGCAGGAGCAACCGCGCGCGGCGACAGACACGGCCATGCGGACGTGTAAGTCGCCGCGGCAACTGTAGAAGAAGATGATGAAGTAGGAAACGAAACCAATGGTTTAGATAAAGGTAACAAGTATTGAGAATGAAGGCATCTAAATCCACCAAGTGCTAAAACAACGGATCGTAGTTGATTAATACTGCATCCGATATTACTAGAATGTTGTGTGCAAATCACTTCCCATAACCGCTCGTCCTGAGCGGTCTCGTGCCATTTCTTACTCACGCAGGAAGCCGTACCTAAGGTACGGGCTTCCACACGCTTTAGAATCTCGTATAATAAATTATCATCGTTGAGGACAACTTCAGCGGAACCTGACGCAGGTTCAGGTTCCGCTGAGTTGTTGTCCTTGAATTTTTTCATCTTTAGACCATTATTGTGGTAGTCATAAACACTTGATGATCTTTTCATTATGTGTGTGTTGTGGTTTGTGTATTGTGAATTGTGATGAATGAATGAATGAATGATGAGAAAAGTAGGGGTTAAAAAGAAGTGTGTGGTTTTGAAGGCTAACGAAGAGGACAAGAAGAGAAATGAATGCAGTTTGGGGGGTTCGAGAAACTTACTAATATGTCTTTTCTTTCATTTCTTTGTTGTTTTCTACGTATTTGTTTGTTTCTGCCAATTGTCAAATGAAACATCGGTGGACAAACATGTATACTTTTTCATTTCTTTTTATAAAGGTAAAAACAAATTACTTTATTTAAAAGTTATTCCAAACCAAAACAAGCTTTTGAATTTAGTTTAGAAAAATGATTTGTATGTCTAAGATCTAGACCTAAAATTTGACCTAAAAATGTGATTGGTGCATTTGAAAAATTAATTGGTGGGAAATGATGAAAGAGAAAAGGTGTATGACACTTGTCAATAAATGAATGGTGTAGGTCTATTAGTAGGTCTCATTGTTAGGTCTAAATATCACAACTCGTTAGTTTATGTTTTACATTTTTGATGATAAAGTTAACAAATATATACATGAGAGACCCTAATTTTTTTCTTAAATAAGAAGGGTATATCAATTTGTTCAGAAATCGCTTAACAACTCCAATATAAACTATCATTCACATACAACTTTACAAAATAGAACATAAAATTATGTACAGGACTACAGGTTCATAATTTGACCCATTCTAAAAGTACTCACATTTATCGTTTACATAGATCATGAATACTTTCAAAAATTAACTTACTCCTAAATACTCAGAAACAGATTTACCATATACATTATCATAATATCGATGCAATAGTATACTCGACGAGTACTTCCACCTATCATCTACTTGTCTACTTCACCAAAAAGTTTTGGCTCGGCTTGTATCCACTTCCGAAAAACTCATGAGTCCGCTGGAGAGATTTTGTGGATAAAAGGTCAAGAGTTCGAACCTTGGCTCTTACTCACTCCAGTTGGTGCCCCACTGAGCCATGAGAGTTGTCGAAGTTATTCTTTTTTGGATGGACAATGACTGGTGCCAAAAGACACCTGAGGTCAAAATATTCCCACCAGTTCACGCCTTTTTTGCGGATTTACTTATCTACTCCATCGCTAAATCACCATTGTCTATATCTTCGAACTGAACCTACGAACTACTATTAAACATACAAGCATAAATAAATCTTACAAAAATTTATTACTTTTACAAATTTGTGGTTGAGAATTTGGGAAAAACGGGGTTACAAAGTTTGATGGTAAAAACTCATGTTAACCCTCTAAAATAAGCGTGACTTATTAAAATTCGTCAACGTTTTTATTTTTAACCTTAAACTATTGAGGATAGTTATTTTACATATAAAACTTTTCTCACATACCAAAAGATTTATTCCCACCGTCCATCTAAAAAAAATCAATTGATGAGATTAAAAAAATTTATCTTTCTATAAACGGATACTTATAGTTTCGGCAATTTTTTTTCTTCATTTTTTCACGTTTTTCTTTTTTTCTTTTTTCTTCGTTGTTAAAATTTGCATGAGAAATTACATGTGATTAAACACTAATTTGAATATTCTGATAATATTACATTTGATATTAGTATTAAATCACATATATAATATGTAAAAAAATCATGATCATTGTTATATCTTTCTACATCTTTTGCCTATTTATCCGCCTACTCATATAAAAATCTGACATGTGTATTTCACTCATTAACTCTTCTCATCTAACCGTCAGTTTTTCCACTTTCATGATGCTGTAAGTAGGATGATTAGTAGGAATGTGAAGTAGGAATAAATATTATTTCTCTAAAATCATATGTGATTCAACATCAATATCACATGTGATTTTATTAGTATATTTAAATTAGTGTTTATTCAAATGTGACTTTTTATGCAAGCTTTCAACAACGAAAAAAAATGAAAAAAAAAAATTTGTCGAAAGTATATCAAAGTGTTTATTTATAAAAAAGAATTAAATTCTCGTCGTGAAGGTATATTTTTTTCGTTTAACGATTAACAGTTTAAGAGATATTATTTGAAAAACGAAGGATTTTTTTTTATTTTTATTTATTATTATTTTTTTAAGTGTTTGGTTTAATCCCATCCATTTGATCAAATAGAGATTGAGGGTGAGGATTTGTCCATTTAGGAACGGACTTAGGATTTTCGAAAGGGTGTTGCACAAATTATTTTTAATCATAATTACAAAATTCGCACCATTAAAAATCTTTTAGCCAAAGTTTAAAGTTGCAATATAAAAATATTACCACGAATATCGGGGATTGCATATAAAAATAAAATATAAAAATGAGATATTTAAAAAAAATACATTGCGTGACCGAAAATTAGGTGTGGCACGTGCAACACCCCGCATTCATGTAAGTCCGTCCATAGGTCCATGGGTATCAAAATAAAAGTTTGGTATTTAAATGATCTTAAATCTAAACTATTTAGTAATGATAAGTTATTAAAAATATCATTTTGATTTAACTTTTACGTTAACGAAACAGATTACTCCCTCCGTCTCAAAATTATTGTTATTAGAAAGAAACTACAAAGTTTAATAAAAATGAGACCATTAAACCACTTAAAGAGAATATTCTCCTAATATTTCTCTAGTTTTTACTTAAAATGAAAAGTGAACAATTATTTTGAGAAATCTTAAAAAGGAAACGTGAAATATAATTTTGAGACGAAAGGAGTATTTAATTTTAAAAAAAAAACGATTTGAAAGATTTTTAAAACGTCATTAAAAAGAACCTAATATGATAATAATTCTGATACTTTTATGACTTTATAATTGGTATAGGAATATAATAAAAAAAAAAACTAGAATAAGTTGGTTAGATTGGTTAAAATTGATAAACAATTTGAAAATTTTCAGGTATGCCCTTTAATTATTTAGTAATAAAAAATAACAAATATTATCTTAGAGGGCACGGAGTAATAACGTGATTTCGTTCAATGTGGAAGCAAAGCAACGCCGTTAAAGCGTTAAGGCCATTGCCTTCGCTCTTGCGTTGGACCAACGTTTGTGTTTGCGTTGTTGTATCAACGCACGTTGTAACGTCCTAAACCATGATGCTTGGTTTTCTCATACTCTAGTTTGTAGCATCTGTTAGTTGTATCTAACGGCATTTGGTCAAAGATGTAGCCTAATGGCGGGTGTCCGGAATAGTGGAGAACCAAATTCAAACATTAAGCAACAACTTAGGCCAATTTTGGGCGTATTACTCACTGGATTCTATAAAAAGCTTTTTAGGAAAAATGTCATGTTCTCCCAAATAAATGGACACTTACTTAAGTAAGCCGGTGACACAACTTTTAACTCAGGTCCATATTAAAAATTAGAGTTAATTGCATTTTTGGTCCCTGTGGTATGACTAAATTAGAGTTAATGTCATGTTCTCCCAAATAAATGGACACTTACTTAAGTAAGCCGGTGACACAACTTTTAACTCAGGTCCATATTAAAAATTAGAGTTAATTGCATTTTTGGTCCCTGTGGTATGACTAAATTGCAGGTTTGGTTCACAAAACTTTGAAAGTGCAGTAATAGTCCCCATTTTGAAGTTTGGGTTGCATTTTTGGTCCCTGGACAAAGTTAAATGACTAAAATACCCTTTGTTTTCTTTAGAAAAGACAAGGGTAATTTGGTCATTTCACACTGATCAGGGACCAAAAATGCAACCCAAACTTCAAAATGGGGACTATTGCTGCACTTTCAAAGTTTTAGGGATCAAACCTGCAATTTGACCATACCACAAGGACCAAAAATGCAATTAACTCTACAAATTAATAATAATAATAATAATAATAATAATAGTAATAATAATAATAATAATAATAAATAAAAATAATAAATAAAAATAAATAAAAAGTGTCACAAAAGAATTTGCAACATAATTAATTGACAAGACCAGGTGGACTCCAAATCATAACAAAAACATGATCTATATGTCTCTTTTATAAAATGGTCATGTTATTGGTACCCTCATTAGATAGTCCCACCCTCTCTAACTCATTTTTACGCACTTTTCTCTTATGTATTTTTTATCCTTTAATACTTTTAACTTATCAAACTTTATAGTCTATATTTTGTACTTTCAGTTCCGTAGTTCTATAATAATTAAAAAAACAATTACAGTAAAATAAAGAGATGCCATTCAAAAGGTATGAATAAGCAACCAACTGGGCTTAGTTCAGTTGGCCACCTGTGGTCTCCTAAGGAGCTTTGGGGGAAGTTGTTTCCATGACGTCTCAAGTTCGAGTCTCATTCGGTTTCCTTTTAGGTGAGAATCCATATTGGGTTCCGCCACTCAGATGCGTCGAGTCTCCTGACTCGCTAACAAATAGTATTGTACTAATTGCCGTTAAAAAAAATGAAGGTATGAATAAGCCATCCTTTTTTTAAGATTCGAGTTCTCAATAATTTTAAAATCCTGTGCAGTAGTTTATTGGCACACCTGAAAGAGGGCCCTCGTTCAAAAGTGTTTATATTTGGAAAATGTGAAACAATAATAATGTCAATTAATTGCGATCTATAACAATTTAGATAAACTTTAGTTAAGTCATGCAATCGAAATCATGACGAAACCTCTACCAAAGAGGCAAAGAGTAAGATAAAGTTGCAAAACTTGAGTCAAAGAAAAAACCAATAAAGTATTCAAAGACAAACTCAAGACTATTGCTAAAACTGACCAATGCAACTGCAGCGACTAAAATGCGAATTTACTAAATCAAATGTTTAATAAGCTACATTTTCATCTAACACATTTTTGGTTAAAATGTGCATTTTGATTTAAGTACTCCCTCCGTCCCTAAATAAGTGTCCACTATTGACTTTCAAAGTCTTTCATTTCTAACTTTGACTTAAAATTATTTTAATTGTATTATGTAATATTTGAAGCAAAATATATGAATGGATTGACTTTTAAATGTATTTTCATTGATCTTATTTTCATTAAGTATTACGTAGAACAAAAGAAATAATTTAAGGTCAAAGTTGAAAAGAAAATATTTTAAAAGTCAATATTGGACATTTATTTAGGAACGGAGGAGACTTGTTTTAAACACTTGCATCATTTTCATCTAACACAACACTGTTTTATAAAATCTCATTTAAATCAAAATGATTTACAAAATTTGACAACTAGCAAGAATTTTCGATTTAGAGAAATAATTCAAATCTCATCTTTCATTGAAATAAAGATAAGCCATTTTTGTAATAGTTCAAAACAAAAGAGGAAAATATCAAATGTGTTTTTGCATTAAACTTGTCATTTGTCATTTTGGTGATTAAGTGTTTTAACACTTTTGGAAGACATCAAACATACTTTTTTTTTTTGAACGGCAGATTTATTAAGAAAAAAACTAGCAAGACGCTAGAAGCTTACAACGAAATAAGATTAGGGTTTTTAAGCCACTCAATCCAACTAAAACTAGCTTTGCTTCTAAACCGAATCCAAAAGAAAGAACGAGAAACAACTTCATCAAACATAATTGCCTTAGGAGGAATCTTTTGACCGAATATCGTTCTGTTGCGCCAATTCCATATGTACCACCACACAATGTAGCATACACCTTCGAACGCCTGTTTTTGCTTCATCGGGAGCCGAATAGACAACAACCAATCCAACCAATCATCATAAGAATTAAGCTCCTTGTACTCCATATCCCACCATCGAGTGATCTTATGCATAATCTCACAAACTAATTGGCAAGAAAAGAATAAATGCCTAGACGATTCAACCGTCCTCTCACACATAGGACATAAAATAGACTCGATCTCCATACCTCTACGAGAAATATTGAATCTGGTAGGGAAACAATCATTTTTAACTTTCCAAGCATAAACATTGATCTTGATTGGAACCGCCTTTATCCATCTTGTCTTTGAAGTACCATTCGGAAGTAAAGTGTCATCGATAAGTTTCCTAACCGACGATACCGAGAACTCACCTGATCCATCAAAGGACCACGACCATCTATCTTTCGAATTACTTAGAATACAACCATCTGTCTTTTCCTTAAGCAACTCCAACTGAACCTGCTCTATTCCACCCCTCGGAGTTCGACGAAGAGAAAATTCCAACCCTCCATGAGACATTTTCAACGCAACCTCAATCCTTTTCATCGTTTCCAAAGCATAAATTCTAGGGGCCAAATCTTTAAAAGCAACATCACCACACCACTTAGTTTCCCAAAACGAAGTATTCATCCCATTACCCAATATCGGAGTAATATATCGGAGAAGATCAATACCGTACAACTTCAATGACTCGACTTCCTGAATTATACTAATCCATATAGACGGGTAGCTCAATTTAGCTTTCATACCAATTTTTCCACTTTCACCATGCAATGCTTTTATGACCCTAGCCCATAACGAATTTTTTTGGGTTATAAACCGCCACACCCATTTGAACAAAAGGGCCCTGTTAAGCGCGAATAAGCTCGAAACCCCAAGACCTCCTGTATCCTTAGAAGCCATCACATTTCTCCACCTGACCCAACTCGATTTTCTCGAATTTATCTCCACGCCATTAAAAAACCGCGCCCGGATTGATTCCATATTCTGCAGCACCTTCATAGGCACTTTAAAAATGGACATATGATAAATAGGAATCGCGCCTAAAACCGATTTAAGGAGAGTCAATCTTCCTCCTATTGAGAGTGTCTTTAATTTCCATCTAGATAGCCGAGAAACCATACTATCAATGACCTCCTTCCAAGACTGAATCCGTGACATAAAATCTCCCACTCTAGATCCTAAGTATTTGAAAGNTAAACCGCCACACCCATTTGAACAAAAGGGCCCTGTTAAGCGCGAATAAGCTCGAAACCCCAAGACCTCCTGTATCCTTAGAAGCCATCACATTTCTCCACCTGACCCAACTCGATTTTCTCGAATTTAAGCAACATGTGCTGCCGAACGTTACTAACGTACATTGAACATCATCTCACTAGTGGCGTATTTATTAACTTTGCTGGGAATTTTTTTGTCTTGGAGCTGGTATATTTTTTTGGTGTAAAAAGTTAATCAGTTTATGCACTATAGCTTATGTTAATATTGAAACTAACAAGTTGAAGTAAAATCATAGTTTCTTCTATAAACTTTACCAAAACTGACGTGATTTGAGGTTGCAGACGAAAACGAAAATTAAATAAAATTTGTTTTGTAATTTTCCTTGTTAAGTTAGGAAATAGGGGATTTTGTGTTTTGCAAAACATTTTATTGAAAACCGCTTATTTGAACGTGATCTCTGTTTTTCTTGTTTTTCACAAAACATTTTGTGAAAAATAAGAGCGTTTTCCACCAACTAAATGCACCCTTAACAAAACTTGGAATCATTTTTTACAACTGAAAATCTCAAATGTTCTTTATTTATATTAGTTTACACAAGTCATGCTAGTGTGTATTACATGTTTAATCTGTTAAACTATTTGATATGTGTGGATTAACAAAACCTATCCAAATTACATGAAAATTACATCGAATTATCATGCATGAAGATTTACGGTGCGTTTGGTTAGTTAATCGGAATCACTATTGGTATGGTTGTGATAAATGAATGAAATGAAATTAATGGTTATAATTTCATTGCTTATATGTTTGGCGTGAAAATTGAGATATGGATATTACATTACCATGACTCTCATTTAACTATTAAAAAATATTCTTTTTGATAGATAAATAACAAATAAAATACTTTTTTGGACTGTTAATACTTAAAAGAAAATGAGTGTATTTAAAAAGTATATATTGAAAGGTGAACCATAGGTCATTACTAGTGAGACCTACCGATTTGTCTATCAATGAGGCTATAGGTTTCAACTTTCTTTTTTGATTCCATTCCTGGTAACCAAAATAAGGGCCCGTTTGGTTTGTAAGTGGGTTTATAATTGGATTTGGATTTTGGAATGATTTAAAAGAAAAGTAGGAGAGAAAATATATTATAATTAAAGTTTATTATAATTTTAATAGTTAAAAATAAATATCTAGTTCACTTTATTTTTATTTTTAAGTGGCTATCAAAATTTATGAGCCCACTTTTAAAGTGTAACCAGGTTAAACGAGCACTTCTCATGTGGAATCAAAAAACAACTATTTAAAATCCACGGGCCACATTTAATTGCATTCCCATATAACAAACAAATTTATTGAACCCAAATCCAATCAGCACAGGTGACACCTCCCAACCAAACGTCTACTAAAACAATGAATATCATACCATTCATTGATTCCGAAAAGCCCATACCAAACGCACCTTGTTAGTTTTCATTTGTACAGTTTATCTTCAACTTATTTCTAGAACAAAGTTATTCCCTAATCTAATCTAGACACAAAATCAATGAAGCCACTTGTCAATGGAGCTTAAAAAATTCCTAATCCACTTGAACCTAAACCCTTAAATTTGACACACCACAAAATTAAAAATCAAACAACCAATAAAACACAACCACACAAATTTCTTTATTACCCTTTTAAATATTTCATCAAAAAATTTAAACTTTCAGGATTTGGAGACAAAATTAGAAGAAATCCATCTCCCTCTTTTCCTTGCTCAATCAGGTAACTTTTCTTTACCTTTTTAACTTTTTACCTTCTTCATTAAGGATAAAAATTAAACAAGAAATTATGATAATTAAAGAATTTACCACATTTAAAATGGGTTTTTCCAGAAACATAATATTTAATTCAGATAAACGTCAAAGTCAAACAATGCATACTCCATATTCAAATATCTCTATCTCTATAACTACGTACCACCCTCTGTAATGTTCCAGATTCTTCTATATCATGTATTTTTATCTCCTTATATGCACATCTTTTTTTTGCGTTATACGAAAAATCTCAACTTTGCATTATACAAAATTGTTTTCTGGTCGTGGTATTTTGTGGGATTCTTTGTTGCCTGATCATCTTTCAAAACAAGGTTAGATTATGTTTTTATGTCTTGTTTTTTTTTTTGCTTAATGTATGAGAAAATATATATTTGTTAGCAAATAACCCTATTGTTTATGTTAATCATCATCACATTTGTATAGATTTATCTTTATATCATGTTTAGTTCCAAACTTCTAAAGATTCATAAAGTAGCAAACTTTTCAGGTATTTTCAATTAATTGTAAATTTTATCTTGTTGGTTTTGTTCTTGAATATCATCTTTAGCTAAAAGATTCATAAAGTATCAGTTTTTTCAAGTTTTGTTGGTCAATTATGAGACCTACATACAGAATCTAAAAAAACAAATTCACGCATTGACCCGGGTGATTGGTTTAATTGGAGAGAGGAAAGAGAAACTGTCATAAAATACACCAATAATCCGCCGACATATTAGTGCGCGGATTTTTTTATTTTTATTTTTATTTTTATTTTTTATTATTTATTTATTTATTTGATTCTTTATGTGGGTCTAGCATTGCTTGTAGCTTGTTGCTGAAAAACGTAATAGGCTAGCGCAGCTCGCTTCGCTCTTCAAGATCCTCCCCCCTTACTAGAAATATAACCTGGGGATTCCCCCGAAATTTATGTTGTGGCCATTGTATTATTCTTTAAATATCATCTTTAGGTATAAAGATTTAAAAGTAGCAAAAGTTATGAATTAATTTAGGTTACTTATGAAATTTTTGTTTGGCGTATTGTTCTTTTGTCATGTATTTTAGGTATATGTTCAAGATTTTTTAAGGTTAATTTTTTTTTTATTTGATTATGAATGCAGAAATCTTTATCAAAAGATAGATAAAGAGAGAGATGGAGGAAGAGAGAGAGTCAACAAGATATTGGTGCCATGGATGTTCAAGAGTTGTTGATCCAATCATGGAAGTCGAATCGGTCAAATGCTCCTTATGTCAAGGTGGATTTGTGGAGGAAGTGGACACCGCAAGGAATGATCACCACCAAACTGACAATGGTTCTGACTCCGAACCTAGTATATCATTATTGGCTCCTTTGTTACTCAGCATGTTGAACATCCCTCGCCTTCGTCAGTCAAGACAGAACACGCTTGAACAAGAAAACAATCAAGAAGACCAACGTGATTCTGAACACGGACAGTCGGAGCTTAGTGACAATGAGCATGATTCATTAAGGATAAGGCGTGGCACTGCGGCGGCTATCCTCCATAACGTTATTCTGGGGATTCCTCGGGCTACAGTAACATCCGAGCCCGAGAATCCTGTGGAGGGTGGAGGAGAAAACAACCGTGAACATGTTATTCTGATTAATCCTTTCAATCAAACTATCATTGTTCATGGGGGTGTCCGTGGCGGGAATCCTTTTAATACAACCAGTTTGTCTCAAAATCAACCGTTTGGTGATTATTTTTTAGGACCCGATATACAACAACTCCTACAGCGATTAGCTGAGAACGACCCAAATCGATATGGAACACCACCAACCAAAAAGGATGCAGTTGAGGCAATGCCAACTGTCACAATTGAAGAAGATTCTATCCAGTGTTCTGTTTGTTTGGAAGAGTTTGATATTGGGACCGAAGCGCGGGAAATGCCATGTAAACATAGGTTTCACGGTGACTGTATCGTGCCATGGCTTGAACTTCATAGTTCTTGTCCTGTTTGTAGGTACCAGATGCCGGCTGATGAATCAAAGAACAACCGAGATCAAGGCGAGACAAGGGGTGGTTCCGGAGAATCAGCAAACGAAAGGAATGGTGAAGAGAGGCGATCTTCACTCACTCTTCCTTGGCCTCTTAGTTGGTTATCAATGACACCAAGGTCTAATGATTTAAATTCGAGTTCAATGACAATATCAACTTCAGCGGACATGGGATCATCACCCCAGGCACAGGAAGGTGATCATCGAGAAGATGGTCACTAAAAAGCTATATTAAGTTGGAGACGTTGATTTCGACTTAAGTGGTTTTGAATCGACTTCTTTAAAACGGGTGCCTTATCGAGCTTCTCTCTGTATCTTCTTCGTCTCTAATCCTACTTTTATTGTGCAGCCATAGATATTCATCACAACATTTATATTTTTGATCTTGTGTACATGTTGATATTATGGTTGATTGTATCTATCTTGCCACATATAAAAGTTACTACTCCCTCCGTCCCAAATTTATTGTCCACTATTGACTTAATTAGTCTTTCTTCTTCAACTTTGACCTTAAATATTTTTGTGGGTGTTATATAATATTTGATGCAAAATATATAAATGGATTGGGTTTTAAGTGTACTTTCAACGGTATAATTTTTTATCAAGTATTATATAATAAAAAAAATATATTTATGATCAAAGTTGAACCAGTTAGACTTTGAAAATTCAAACTGGACAATAATTTTAGGACGGAGGGAGTACTATTTATAGAGTTTCATTATATCATAGGATCAATCAGGGGCGAAGACAGGATTTTACTTTAGGGGGCCAACCATACTACAAAATAATAACGGCAATCAGTATATATGCGAGCAAAATAACATATTGTGTCAAAAACTACTTGATGCTAATAAAATTTGATTAAAAGCATGTATGACAAGCATGCGGTAAAGCAAAAGATGCAAGAAAAAAGTTAATCGTATACCTTGGGCATCTTAAGTAAAATGAACTCAATGAATCAACCAAAAACAACTTGTTTGCTTTTCAGCTTTTGTTCATGATTTGATCTAAAACTATTATAAATAAGAACTATATTACCTCATTAAAAAATACTAGCAGGATACTCGCGCGTTGCGGCGGCGGGTACCTTAGAACTAAATTTTTAGCGATGAACGAGGTGGATTTTTTTTTTTTTTTTTTTTTTAATGAATTAGCTATAAAACGGTGAGAATTTTAGAATGGAACAATTTAAGATAAATGGCGGATTATATCATAAAAAAATAGTAGATGACTCGTGTGATGCGAGAATAATATAATAGTAACATTATAGAGGTAAGAAGACACTAAAATGTTGCCATCAATATCTATAACTTGTATAAAATATGCACATTACATTTTATGACATACATCATATTATATCTATAAAAAAAATTGATTACAATTTAATGGAAAGAGAAGTATTACACTATATAAGCCCATTTTCTGTTAAACCAATTAAAAAGAACCATATAAGCCCATTTCTCCATAAAATTTTACAAAAGCCCATTGCTCAATATAGGGTTTATTTGTCTACCTAAACACATTTTTCTCTGCATCAACATTATTTATCCTACCTACTCTCTCTCTCAATGATGTCATTTACTGTCTAAGGATTAATCACATGGTTAGAATCTCATTTTCTAACATCACCTTACTATTTGGAAACGCTCGACAAGCATGAACCGATTTAGTTCATTCCTTTTGACAGGAAACCACTTTTTTATCGAACCAGGCGGTTTTCATTTGTTCTTTTGAAGGGTTGTTTATTTATTATTTACTTTTTTTTTTTAAATTGTCCACATGTTTTTTTTAAAGTAGGTTTAAGTAAGGTGACGATAAAACTTAGTGGTCTGTCAATCCACTGATAAATTCGATTACCAACCGGTTCGGATCGCTTATAATGTTTGTTCTTGTGGCGATATTTGGCTAAGATCTTGTTCAAAGGTCTCGAGTAAGTAATGTTGCTCGAATTTTTGTTTGTCTTTTCTTGGTTTCAAAAGATTAATGATAGGTTTGTTGAAAAGATCTTATAAACTATTGATAAAATTATACAACCCAACATCCTTTTTTTCCCCCTTTTCTTGTTCTTTTAATTTTTTATGTTTCGGAATTTGTTTGAAGCAAAAGTTTTCTCAGATTTATGTTAGTGTTTGGCTTATATTTTGGAAGTCTAATTAGCATTTACATTGTGATTAAATAGTTGTATATTTTGGTGAAGGGGTAAATTAAATTGTGTATTAATGGATGAGTTTTAATGGAGGGTTGTACATTGTGCTTAAATGGTTGTAATTTTTGATGTAGGGGTGTTTTTAATGTTATTAATGTATAATTCTAATGATTCTGGTCTGAATTTTGATTCATGTTTGTTTTTGTTGTACACAATGTTTTGCTTGTTGTAATTATGAAAATTCCTTGCTTTAAAGTGTTGTAAACTTTGAATTCTTTTTTGTACATCTTAATTTTTTGGAGAGAGAGTTATTCCTCTATTATAAGTAGTATATAGATTTTGACTTGTATTTAGCTTTGTTTCGAAAGTAAGTTATCATACAAGTATATAAGAAATCGCATCTTTGTTCAGTATAAGTAAAAACATGGAAGAAGTAGGAAAGAAAAACACGTGTTTGATTATTTTCTAGTTATATACATGCAAATGATAAAAAGATACATATATTTAAAAACATGCTAGAGGTGGAAAATAAAACGCCAGGAAAAAAAAATTATCAGCATGCATTCCACTTTTAAAACTTCTTCGGTATCCGTATGTATTAGCAGGGGCCCAATTATTTATTTTTACTAGACTTCTACAAAAGTCACTAAATTAACCGCATATGAACTTGGGCTTGTGGGCTGGTGTTATACCTCTACATATTCTAACACGAGACTTTTGTAATGAATAATGATATACTTAGTTATGGATGACTATTCTAGAGGTCAAGTATCAAATAATAGAAATATTGACATTAGTCTTTTTGATAGCCAAGGTTATATAGTTTACTGTAAAGCCAAAAACTAAATATATGAAAAGAAAATATCTTTCTCCTTGTTCATTATCCTCATACACTCTCACCTAATTCTTGTGCTTCTTTCTCATCCAAATCTTATCTCTTAACTTATCTATGAACCAATTAGCATCATACAAAGGTGTTTTATCTCTTTATTAATCAGGTCATAACAATTTGGTGCTTTCATTGTTGAACTCCGATGCCGGAAATGAGAGCTACGACGGTAGATGACCGCCTGAATCGTTTAGAAACTGCCACCGAAGCAACAAACCTTCAAATTCAAGCTCTAACAGCATCCCTGCAACAAATTACCAGTGAGATTACAAAGGTTAATGGAAATCTTCAAATCATAACAGCGGAGATGGAACAAATTCGCCGGAATCCAGCACCTCAGAACCCTAACCCAAATCCGAACCATAACCTAAACCACCATCATAATCATAACCCGCAATGAAACCCCATGCCATCTGAGCTTCTCAAACCATTACAAATTGTTGTACCATGCTTTGAAAGTGGAGATCCTGTCAATTGGATATTTCAGATAGAACAATAACTTCATCAAACGCCTCAAGAACACCGTTTAAGAGTTGCATCATTCTATTTTGATGGTCCGGCATTATCTTGGTATCAATGGACACTTCGTAACACTCAAATAAGAGAGCGGCCAGCGTTTCTTTTAGCCTTGCAAGAGCGTTTTGGACCACCTGATTATGAAGATTTTCAAGGTCAGGCAGGGGAAGACTCTGTGTACTAACTATCTCTTCTTTCTTCTTCTTTGAAATCCCTTGCCACTTCCCTTCTTTGTTAGCACGTACCTGTCTTTGATTTGCACAAGAGACCCCCTACTCCTCACACCCCTCTAGTCCTAATCTTGCTTATGCATTACTTGGGAAGGATTACCCTATCCCTTTGTTGGGGGCTTTGGCCAAAATAAGCAAGAATAATATTTCTATGGAGAATATCATTTTGGGAATATTAATTGAGATACCCGAAGAAGGTATGAGTGGGTTCTCTCCTTCTGGAATCGATTCGAGTGGGATGATGACTCTATTTCTTCGCCTCTTTTCTCCTGGGTCCACAGAGACAAAATGTAGGACTGGCGCCAACAGTTCATCATGGAAGAAAGGACTCACTAAGCCAGGATCACTAACTAAGACTAATCTAATATGAATTAATACTAATATAATAGAAAAGAACTGTCTTTTCTGTATACTTTCCCCGGTTCCGCTGCTACCGAGGGCTTTATGCAATCGATCGGATTATATAGATATCCCTTCAACACAACATAGGTCATCGAAAGGATCTCGGTGACCCACCAAAGCACGAAAGCCAGGATCTTTCAAAAAATGGATTCCTATTCGAAGTGTGCATAACTGCATGGATAAGTTCACACTAACCCTTCAATTCAGGATCCAATTCGATATTTTCCTTAAGAGGTATCGAGAAGGAATTGGAATGGAATAATATCCAAACTACTACTATTGCCGACTATCATGATCATTTTGAGCTTTTAGCTAATCGTGTTAATGGTTTACATGAATTTTTTTTATTGAGCTGTTTTATCTCTGGTCTTAAGCTTGAGATTCAAACCGAGGTATTGTTATACCTCTAGATATTATAACACGAGACTTTTGTAATGAACAAAGATATAGTTAGTTATGGATGACTATTTAAGAGGTCAAGTATCAAATAATAGAAATATTGTCATTAGTCTTTTTGATAGCCAAGGGTATATAGCTTACTGTAAAGCCAAATACTAAAGAATGAAAAGAAAATATCTTTCTCCTTGTTCCTTATCCTCATACACTCCCACCTAATTCTTGTGCTTCTTTCTCAACCAAATCTGATCTCTTAACTTATCTATGAACCAATTATCATCAAACAAAGGTGTTTCATCTCTCTATTAATCAGGTCATAACAGTTGGTTTGGAGGGGCCTAGCACCTGCTAGTCCCCCTATTCCCTCCGCCTCTGAGATCAATGATGGGTGTCGCTTCAAACTCATATGATCTTTAAAGATCTTTACATATGTTGAACGAATATGAGGACTTTAGATACTTCTTTTTTTTTCGAGTCTTGATGGATTGTTGTATGGAGTTGGATGTGTTATTTTGAGACGGGTTTGTTGTTGGCAGTGGTGGCGGTTGATTTAGATAGTGTAGATATGTAGCCTTTTAGAGAGTTGTGTTTTTATTAGCTTTGCTGGCGAGAGAAGATAGAGATGGAGATGAAAGTTCAAATGGTTGTTGTGTGTTTGGTGGAGGTTCTTATACCCGGTGTATGATTGTGTGTTACAAGTCAATTAGAGACATTTAATTTAAATGTGTGTATGCAAAAAGTTATTGACATGGGTTGTTGCAAGTCAATTAAACACATTTAATTTTCATGTGTATGTATTTACTTTCACAGATTTTATTTTAATACATTGGAAGCATGATGTATTGTTGTACTTTGCAAACAAAAATATGCACAACTTTAATAAAGATGAACAATATTGGCTGAATTTTTTAATACTTTCTTTAATAGTATGTTTTTTGTCTTAAATATTTTAAGACTTCCTTTTATTAAAAATCCTAAATGTTATATTATGTATTATAGATATGTCTACGTGATGTATTAATAAAGCATCTATTAATCAGTATATAAAAATAAATCAAATTAGAATGTCATGGTTTCTTATTTTTATTGTCTTTCAATATATGCTGCAACACCTCTTAATGATTAACCAAAACATATATCAGTACGTACCCTAGACTAGTATTGTCCCCCAAGTAAGATTAATTTCAGTAAGAGCATGTACAACAATAATGCCAGATTGGCGTTAAACCAACTTTAATGCGCGTTAAACCCAAGTGAAGCATTGCATTGTCTTGCGTTAAACCGGCGTTAACGCCCCGAGTGAACCACTTAACGCCTCGTTAAGGCGTGAATGTTTTAAAAAAAATCACTTTTACCCCTTCAACGGCTTGAAATATAGCCATTACTTTAAAAAAAATCATTTGCAGCCCCTAGACTTTATATAACTGATGTATTCCCTATTTTCTAAAAAAAAAAGTCATTTACCCACTACTAAAAATACCAACTAAACACTTAATTTTTTGTTCGCACATCTACTAGAAGAAGCTCATCCTCAGGTGCCTCGTACCCACATATTTAGTGAACGTGAGCTTGCCGAAGAACGTTTGCTAAACGACCATTTCGCTCAAGGTGGTAAGTATACGCCCTGTAATTTTCGTAGAAGGTTTCGCATGAGCCAGAAAATATTTCTAAAAATAGTCAAAGGTATTGAATCTTATGAATCCGAACTTCTTCCAGATCATTTTAAATACTTTAAGGCATGACCCGATGATGCGCGTGATGTGTCGTTGCGGTTTAGCAGTGTTAATGCCTACTCAAGTTTTACATTTATATTTAGCCAACTTATCAATAACACACACACTTTACGAGCAGTGTACCCGGTCAGTTTGTATATAATGGTAAGTAGAGTGTCGATCACTAAGAGTGGAACGATTTATCTAATTAGCCTAATCAGTATTTTAATATCCTAAGTTAGCTTTAAAGCCTAATCTAACGCAAAGGGGTTTCAGCCTGAGAGACTGGCATAGATTGGTTGAGTTAAACAGTAAATTAAACTAATGAGCACGAATCAGCGAATAGCATACACGTACACAGATAGATAATAGAAACTATAAGAAGACCTGTCCTGATAATTAAGTAGCTTGTCACTTGTTTTATTGCTAGTTTTATATGAAGTGTATGTAATTAAATCTTTCTCGTTGGCTCTAATCACATCGACGGGTCCACCCTTAATGATAACTTATGACTATCCTATTCATCCAAAGACATCAGATAAAATAGGCGAGGAAGGGGTATGGCAGCCCAAGCAAAGCTCAGCTAGACACAGAGGTTATCAAAGCACTAATATAAGTCACCAAAGACATCATCATATAAACTTTAATTGATGGGAAAGCAATTTTAAGAGGTGTGTATGATTTTCCGTAGTCACATACATATGCCCATCTATCCTGATGAATTAAAGTGTACTATTACAATAAAACAAAACTACTTAATGAATTAAATACATGCAGGACCTTCTTACAGCTCTAATATCTTCGTTTGGGGTGTGTCTTGTGTTGCTTCTTCGACTGAACTCGACTCCTTAGGTTTTTGTCTAGGGTACGATGCGGCGCATGTAATGAGAAGATGCGGCACATTTACTTAACTTCGCGTGGAGTCCAAGATTAATATATTTGGAATATTCGTACACCGTCTTCAGATGCGGCATAACTTGAATCTTTATGCGGCGCATGTCCTTCAGTATCTTGGATTGTATCTGGTGAAGTCTTGATAGTGATACGCTGTATGTCAAAAGTATAATGCGGCGTATCTGGATTAGAACAAGCTTGATCTTCTTTGTTGACCAAAGTTTCATAAGCGGCGCATGGTAGAATTCCATGCGGCGCATTCTTCAAAGTCAGGCAATGGTCTTCGAGTTCATCTAAGTATGATATTGCGGCGTATCTTTTGAGATAGATACGGCGCATCTTCTGGATTTCAGTAGACTTTTGACATCTTGCTCATTTTGCTCCATAATTAGTCCAAAATCGCCAAGTTTCACCTATTACCTGTTTTTACCTGAGAATCACTAAAGTAAACATTAAAGCACCGATTCTCATACATAATAAAGTAAAACAAGTCAAATAAATAAGATAAATGATGATAATAATATGTACTTATTTGAGTTCATCAAATATCCCCCCACTTGAACTTTACTTGTCCCCAAGTAAACCTTAGATTTTACTTATAAAAATGTATCCTAAAAGGTATTAGGATTTATTTTTATAGTTAATGCACGTATTCTTCTTATCATAATCACACAACCAAACACTTAACGAGTTAGAAACAAAATAATTTTTCAATATAAAACAATTCTAAATCGTTTAGTTGCTTAGTTGTGACGAATATTCTATCATAAGCTTGACAAGTATACGCATCTCGCCCATCAAAGCTAAGGAGTAACAAGTCTAAAGCGGTAAAAAGGGTTTTGAGGCTTAAGAGTTAAATCTAGCTTCGTTCAAATATTTCCTGCATAAACTTAGTAGATCACTAGCGCGAGTCTTCGACGCTTCAACTAACGGATGGTCACTAGTGCACTTCTCGGATCGCTGGCGTGTTATTTGCATAACGGATGGTCACCAAGTCACACACTAGATCGCTAGCGCGTTAATCAATTAATCTAATACTCGGATGGTCACTACCTTATTCATACATTTAACATTCTTACTTAGCCATCATCATATCCGGATGCTCGAAAGCTAACAACGAACATAACAATACGGTTGGGTAGGGATAACATTTAGGATATAAATTGGTGTAAAATAAAAAATAAATAAACAAATAAATTAAAATCCTAAGTGTGGTTAATTACTTTCCCAACCATCCCATGAATAAGACTCATATCATTGAATAACTCACGCTTTTGACTCATGTAACTCACGCTTTAGGTAGACACGAATTATACTCAATAAAATCTTAAACAAAGAATAATCCTTAGTTGACGTTCCCATAACGGCCAACTCCCATTCAATCCATAAGTATAATACAACAACAAATAGTGGTGATATCTACCACTTAATACAAAACTTTACATGAGTTTGTTAAACAAACTTCCAACTTCTTCTCTTTCTTTTTCTTTTCTATTTTTTTGATTTTTTTTAATGTGTAAAATTTCACAACTTTTTCTATCACGATTTTTCCGGATAATTTTTCCATACTTTTCATAACTTTCAGAAATAACTGTAATAGTGAAAGTAGTGAACACACGAAAAATAAACTAAAACTAAAAATATACAATATGTACTTTCACTCCAATTGCATTGTGCAATTTCCCGACCTAACCAAAGATAATGAATTACGCACACGAACACAGGTAATGTAAGGAAACACACTTTGCCTAAAGTAACTAACCACGGATTTTAATCTACAGGGTTGGCTAAGGAGTAAGGGTGTAACGAAACAATTAACAAAGGTGTAAGAAATGAAAGGAATGGCTGTGAGGGTTTTTCTAGGGGTATCTTACTCTAAAAGTGAGAGTAAACAAGAGGGTTTATACGGGGGGTTAACTAACCAATGTAGTTAGAATATCACATAACATAAAAAGGCTTTTTGGGTGTAATCCTAGAAATTTACCAAGTTAGACAAATCACTCCAATTATATCGATAATGCTCATTATGGTGGTCTCGAATAGTATACAAGCCAAGTTCTAGAGTTTACAAGTCACCGGCACACTAAAGTTTTGCTTTTTTGGAAGAAATAAAGTTATGTGTGCGGTTATGTAATTTAGACTTAAACAAAAACATGCTAATTTTTTTTTCTAAATTTTGATGTATTAAGCGTATTTAAAGCATATTTTGAAAAGTTTAGGACAAGTAAGCGTTCTAATTCTCCATCCCCCCCACTTAAGTTAAACAACGTCCTCGTTATTTGTGTCAAAGGTTAAAAATTGGAAAATAAAAGAATTAAAACAGAAAAAAGTTCCCTGATATTTGCTCGGAATGATCCTCCATTGCGTTTATGAGCAAAAATCAACTTTCTTGTGGATGAGAACGTTTAAGCTTCATGAATAATGTTTTCACAAAAAGTGCAGGAATCTATAATACCACCTAGGCTTTAACACACCAGAGTTAAGAAGGTTCAAACTTACATAATACATTAGTAGTTAGAAAATAAACCTTAAAATTAAAAATTAAAAATCATCAGGTCAGTCGATATGCCGCATCCTGTGGAAGAGGATGCGCCGTATCGAGCCTGGAATTAATACGAATCAGAATAAAAGATGCGTCGTATCATTAACCAGGGATGCGCCGCATTAAATAAACTGACGGAATGTTTTAAAGTATAAAAATAAAAAAATGCAGAAAAATTAAAAGATATGACCAGTGCAGATGATACGCCGCATTCCATGATGGAGATGTGATAAGGCGAAAAGTGTACCGCTTTTCGGGGGTCATTTAAGCCCTAAATCGTATTTATTTGATCAATTATTGCCCTAAATCGTTCCTTTTGTCATTTTAGGTACTTTGGAGAGAAATTCTGGAAAAGGAAACATTTTGGACGTTTTTGGAGCATAAAAGTGAAGAATTCGACAAAGTGCTAAAGTCTGCTGGAATAGTACCCATGACGGCGTCAAGCATGGATGTGACGCCGTCAAGTCTTGATAAGCCAGAATGGATTAAAGGGGGACGGCGTCAAGAAGGCCATCAAGAAACCCTAAGCACGGC
>LBNU01030108.1:37066-50446 GCA_014162995.1 Artemisia annua | reverse complement strand
ACTACAAGGTTATGATTCAAGGAAGTGAAGCTAATGACATTTGACTATAGACTTGGACTAACTTGTATATTCTTAATAATCACTTACCCATACAATCCCATGTCTTATTCCTACCCTTTAGCTTGGTGTAATTACTAAATGTATTGGCATGTAGTGACCATTCGAGTTCTTGAAAAGCTAGATTACGTGCCAGCGATCTAAGGATCATCCTTAGTGACCATCCGTTATTTAGTGAATCAAAGATTCGTGCTAGTGATCTATTATGTTAAACACAAGGTATTTGCATTTAAGTTAATTAACCCTTTAGCCTAACATTATAACCCGAATAAAAGAACTCTTTGATATGTAAACTTGGTGCTTACGCTAATCAGGTGAAGTTTTGTTTCTGGTACAAGCCTATGGTAATAACTAAATCATGACGGAGCAATGAATGTGATTTATCATATACACTACCCATATATGAGTGTATGAGTGAATTTTATCTTATTATTCTTTCGTGAGGTGTTTAGAAGTGTTAATCACGCAAGAAAATCATCGGATATTGTCAAACATCTCAATATTTCATTTATAAGAGCTTAAACGTAGATGGTCCAACTTGTACTTGTATAAGAAGGATTTCCATCGTAGTTTTCAGAATCACTTTCGTTTAACATGTGGATATTTTTAGTTTTCTTCTAGATTTACTTGAGGACAAGTAAAGCTTAAATGTGGGGGATTTGATAACGCTCAAAGTTAACATGTTTTTAGAAGCGTTAATAGTGTTTTTATGCATGTTATTTGGTTACTTTTATATGCTTTTACATCTAAATCGTATCAAAGTATGTTTTTGTAGCATATGTAGCCAAATGTAGGAAAAATGAGGAAAAAGTGAAGAAAATAGAGCACATGCGATTACATGAAGATTCCCAAGTTCAAAGTCCAATTTGTGAAGGAATTCATGAGGAAAAACCGAAGTTTGGTCATTTCTAAGTTCCAAGTTCAGAGTTAACTAAGTGTGGATAGTACATGAAGAAATACACAACGAAGAATAAAGTCCAAAATCATTCAGTGTTCACCAACCGATCGGTTGGAGTTCAGCCGACCGGTTGGTAGTAATTACCACCTCCAGCCGATCGGATGCAACCCGCAACCGATTCGGCTGGAGGTTCTGCAAAGGAATTTAACTTCTTGTACACGAATCTTGGTCTTTTGTCTCAAAGTTCTAGGTCCTTCTTAGTATCTTGTTACCCAAGTTCTAGCATTTATGTTCCTAATTGATTGCTAGGAGTATTGGACAAGCCAAAGGGGACTTCTTAAACATAATACACACACAAGTCATGAAAACAAAATTGAATGAGACATTTACTCTCATTACTACTCTCAATTATTATCATCTTCAAGCTCTCAACAAGGCAAAATTCGTACAGAAAGTATCAGTAGCATTTGGAGAACCAAGGAAGCAACATTTGGAGGCGAAAATCTCAAGGAACCATCACCAATACTTAGGTTATCAATACCTTGTCATTTGTTATCAATTTCCAAGCATTGTAAGACTATTAACCATGGATTCTAATGTTAAATATTCTGAGTTTGTTTACATATTTGCCATGAGTAGCTAGATATTTTTTTACGCTTGTTTTGATGATGTTTTATACTTAGTGATGTGGTGATTGTGATAACATGTTTTAATTCAATTTCAAGTCAATCCTAAGAACCAATTGTACCTTAAGTTTCATCGTGACATTTGTTAAGTTAAGGTTAACTAATTAGTAATATTTTCAAGGGTCGAAAGATTTAGTATTACTCAACTAGTTATAATCATTTGTCTATGAATGATTGTTTTTCACCCATAATTATTCTTAACTCAACAAAGAAACGAGAAGTATGATTGTAATAAGAAAAGCTTTTATAACATCAAATCGGATTGTTTGTAAACTCTAGTTGGATAATAGCTCCAAATAACGAAAGGCTAGATGTTTATAAGCCATTGTACCCTTTTTGTCTATGAAAAGGAGACCTTTTGTAATGACCATTTCTTAAGAGTATTTGATTTATAATAAGAGTTTATTCTTGTGTTTAAGGGCACCATACCTTATGAACCTTGGATAGATCTTGAATTGATTGGTTTACACTTAAAGCTTGTTTTTATGAACTAAAATCTTGACGAGGGTTTAACTTGTAGAAACAATAGATTAGATCACTATCTAATTATCACAACCAACATGTTCTCGAGAGTTATCACATCACTTGTGTCATCAAAGTAGAAAACTAGTCTAAACAAGCGTAGTTTTTAATTTATTGAATTTGCTTATTACTTTATTTGCTCACGTTTAGATAAGTACTTATAGACTAATTTTTGATTCACTCACAAATCCCTGCGAACGATCCCGACTTACCATCATATCTTGCTATAACGGACGAGTACACTTGCTCGTATGTGTTGTTTCTAGATTTGGTAATTCACTTTTATAAATTTAAAACTTGCACTAGCAAAAACGCACATCACCTACCAAAAAGCATTTAGAAGCAGTCAAAAGAGTCTTCAGGTATCTTCAAGGGACTATTCACATAGGTCTTTGGTATCCTAAAGACACTGCTATGGCTCTCACTGCCTACTCTGATGCTGATCATGCGGGGTGTCAAGATACACGTCGAAGCACTTCTGGTGGTGCTCAATTTCTAGGAGATAAGCTTGTTAGCTGGTCATCAAAGAGGCAAATGAGTACGTCGATCTCCTCCACTGAGGCTGAATACATTGCCATGTCATTTTGTTGCGCTCAAATCCTATGGATGAGATTGCAATTGTCCGACTATGGCTTTGTTTACAACAAAATTCCGATGTACTGTGACAACAAAAACGCAATTGCTCTTTGCTGCAACAACATCCAACACTCCAGATCAAAGCACATTGATATTCGACATCATTTCATCAGAGAACTAGTGGAAAAGGGGATTGTGGAACTTTACTTTGTGAGGACAGAGTTTCAGCTGGCTGACATCTTCACTAAGGCACTACCCAGAGAATGATTTCAATTCATTCTCCCGCGTCTTGGAATGAAGAGTATCACTCCTGAGTCACTCAAAAGTCTTCAGGAAGAAAGTGACGAGTAATGGATTCGCTTCACATATCCTTGTACATATTCCTAAAACCAAAAAGAAAATACAAAAGCATAAAACCTAGAAAAACCATAAAAAATCTGAAAAACACAAAAATTACCAAAAATAGTTTCTCAGTAGGCATGTCTTCTGTTTATCGATAACATTCAAGATTCTAGAAATGTCACTCAATAATGGCACGGAATTTTAAATGAAGCTCGAGCAGAAGCTATATTAACTTGTTAAAACATGTCTTTTCGGCTTGTTATTACTTCAGATAACAACCCGTTCTTAACTATGGGAAAACTAGTCGCCTAAAAGACGGTTGTTCCTCCCACCGGGTGATGTTCACTCAGGCATGGATTACTTTATATCCATGTTTCTTCGAAATAATGTACGTTTCAGTACATCATTTCTTGAAAAAGAAGAGAAGTCTTCTTTCATCCCAAAATCTCTCTCATTTATGAATCTTCAAGAGAGTTTTTGTGGTTTACAAGGTGGCTATTGGACTTAAATTTTCTCAAATACCTTGCCACTCAACTTAATGACTACAGCTCTTTAGATAGAAAACGGGTCATTAATTGAGGGGGAGCGTATTTGCTCAAAATTTCTGCACTTTTATAAACTTTGTGCACCAGCAACAGTGAATAAGTGTCTCAAAAATTAGTACATGTTAAAATCTGACCACATTTTCTCCCATATTTTTAAAACTCATTTAAATCAATTGGGATCACAAAATCTCAAATGATTTTAAATTTTTGATCGGGGGAGAGAATGTGATTTAAATATGAAATCTGATATAAAATGTGATGTTTTTGGACTAAAATGTACGTTCTCCCGTATGTGCTAATTTTTTTTATTTTTAAATTGAATCAATGCACATATTGAGGAGGAGCAAAATGGTTTGTGATGAATGAAAAGATTTGGCATATCGTTTGAGCGGGGCTCAGAATTGACTCATGAATTGACGAAACACAAACGTTAGAATTCGAAAGGATTTATCCAAGTAGAAAGTACCGTTTCGAGAAGCTCTTCTTAGATGTATACTTTGACGGGTCTAACTTCCTTTTTTAAGGAATGTTAACAACTTCAAGTTAGTTATTAGGGCTAGTTATCACCTAAAAGCTGATAATGGATCCCTTTAACTAAGCAACATAAACGTGTCCCTAGGGTATATTTCTATTAAGAGTGGATCAATTCAAAAGTGCAACTCACCCCGACATGTGCAAATTTCTATCAAAAACCTATGAGCACATGTTAAGGGGGAGCATTTGATAATACTAAAACCCTCAAAGTGTTAGCAAAAATGTGTTTCTTAATCATAAACACTTTGAGAGAATTTTCAAAGATTTGGTCAAACGGCAACATAGGATAGTCATGAAGTTGTAAGGTGGCTAAGGTTAGGAAAACCGTCCTATGATCCGCCAGAACCGGAGGGATCTACCCAAGGACAGTACCGAATAGATAATATTAGAAAGTCCTTAGGTATGATTATGAAAAAAGGAGATAAATGAGAAAGGAGAAAGAAGGGGTTGAAGAATTAAAAAGAAATGAAATGAGAAAGGATGAAAATAAATAGCCCTCCCATTATTCAACCTTAGGGCAGAAACCGGGTTCAATTCATATGCTACTGATTGTTAATAAGGTAACATTGGTATTGAAGACAAGAGGTCATGGACCCAGTGACGCACTGCACTAAACCTCCTAACCACTCAAGTTCTCTCAAAAGAGCTTGTTTCATTCTCACGGGGAACCCTGCTGTTAGGTCACCATATTAGTAAACACAAGTATTCAAATGAGAGAAATGAGATGAGAAATAGACTTGGTTGATTAAGATCAATATGAAAGATGAAAGAACAAGAGTTTGCTTAAGATATGAAATTAACCAACAAAATAAAAGGGTTACATAGTGTCCTATTTATAGGAGGAGGATAGGGCAACACTCCCTTCCTTCCCTATCTTCTATGTCGTGGGCTTTCAAGGCCCATTGGACACTTATTGGACTCGTCTTATAACCATACGAGTATTAAGCTAAAACGTAAATAAAAGTGATAATACTAGCAACCTATTACATTTATTGAAATGACCGAGACTTGACTGAATAGTTGAAAACTATGATCCTAACAATCTCCCCCTAAGGATCGGTCATGAAGATTTGTTAATGGACAGAAATTTGTCATGGTCATTAAATACCTGCCACGAGTACGCGCTTGCAAGAAATGTCCAGGTTCATTCACTAGCTGTCACAAGCATGGATGGAAGGATCGAGAATAATGAAGAGACTCATCAAATTGGCTATAAATGCTCTCATTCTCCAATGATTAGAGCAGTTTTTCCTTACAAATTTTCACACACTTTTATTTTTCCTAGTTTTATTATGTAGTGGTTTTTTAGTAGCATTATTTTTATGTAATCTTTAAGGTGCTTATTTCTTTTTTAGCTTATTTTGTAATCAACTCTTTTATTAATCAAATTTATTTATCTTATCGCTTATTTGTTCTAAGCTTATTTACTCTAGTTTATTTCTATTTTAATCCTCTACTTTTCTTTATTTTTTTTTCTTTTATAAACTATCTTTTATACTTTAAAAATATATATATAAAAAAAAAATAGTTTATTCACTCTTTTGATTTAAAGTTTACATTTTTATGAGTTTTAGCTTATTATCTCTTCTCTTCTTTACCCTCTAGCTCGATTCAAACATCAAAAGAGATGCATGAGCTTGTTAAGCTCGGCTTATTTTTCAAATAAGCCTTGACATCCCTTAGTTTGAGAGCACTTTTCTTTATTTTTAGCTTTTTAGATAGCTTGTTTATTAGATCTATTAGTTTTATCAAGTTTTTTAGTATAAAGCTTGCATCTTTATTGTTTATTTTGAAGTTTTTATATTTGGCTCTATTCGAACAAGAAAGGTCTTTAGCTTTAAAGCTTGCCTTAATCTTTGATTAAGCCTTATTTGACCTTTAGTTTCGAGAGCTCGTTATAGATCTAGTAGTTTCAATAGTTTATTTAGCATAAAGTTTGAATCTTTATTGTTATTTTGTGGTTTTTATATACTTTAGCTTATTGGCGATTTATATAAGGGAATATAAAGTGTTTCACTTGGGTGATCGGCTTAATAGCCTTGATTGCTTTCTTCCTTATTCGCTTTAAGCTTTAGTATTTTAGCTTATTTAGTAAAAACTTGTAGTTATAATCTAGTTTTATAAAAATTATTGTTATTCTAACTTTTATGTCTTATTTCTTATCACGATCTACCACTAAGGCCGGAGCTTAAGGGTCTTTAAGCATATTTTATACATAAAGCTTGAAACTTTAGTAATTTTTAAGCTTGTTAGTGAATAAAGTTTTAAACTTTACTTACTAATTGGTGGATAAGATTAATAAAGTTGTAAACTTTATTGATAATTTTTGCTTATTAGATCGGGTGGTTTATTCCTCTCGTTTATTCATCCGGGTTCTATTTTCTTTACAGTTTTTAAATTATTGAATTTGCTTATTACTTTATTTGCTCACGTTTAGATAAGTACTTTTAGACTAATATTTGATTCACTCACAAATCCCTGCGAACGATCCCGACTTACCATCATATCTTGCTATAACGGACGAGTACACTTGCTCGTATGTGTTGTTTCTAGATTTGGTAATTCACTTTTATAAATTTAAAACTTGCACTAGCAAAAACGCACATCAGGACCTCATTTTTGTATGCAACGGTTCTTGCGAGAAGGATTAGAAACTACTTAGCGTCTTAATTTAGTATCTTTATCGGACTAAAATCATATCGAAACGAGAAAATATGAAGAAATTCATTTCTCACCAAAAATAAAATAAATAGAGGAAAATAGGAAAATGGGAGCAAGAATTACACAATTAACTTCCATGGGTAGCATTAGCATCTAACTTTTATATAAGCTGTGATCTCGTTTTTACGCTTAGTTTGGGGGCTTGTGAATATCAAGGATGACGAATTTTATCAAATTCGTCCGTATGGTCACTTCTCCATGAGACGTGTTCTTACTCTATGACCCTAAACGTTATTGCAAAATGATGAAAGTCGGCATACCATCACAAGTAAAAAAAATAGAAAAAAAAATACAAAAATAGTAGTATAATAGTTAATATATGAATAAATTGGAATAATGGGGCGTTTTCGGGAATAAATGATTTCGTAATCTCTTTTGAACATTTTGCTACTTTTCAAAGTTAGTAAAAAGAGTTGTGAAATTATTTATCTCAAAAGCGTGACGTGATTACATTGCGTGAGGACACGACAATACCTTAGTCTGGGGGATTTTGGTATGTGTTAATTCACATACCTTTTCTTGGCCAAAAACGGACCCAAAGAGACCAAAAACCAATAAATAAATGCCAAATATATGTGTTTTTGTGTTTGTGATTGTGCAGGTACGGATATTTCAAAAATGGATAAAAATCAAGCCAAAAAGACAAAAACGAGCACGAGATTGGAAAGAGCATGAAAGTACGGGTCTATCATTAATTTTATTTGGAGCATCGAGGCTACACACGAATACAAATATTTCGCTACGTAGTAAACATTATATAGGCTAAAAATTACGTAGTAAACATTACGTAATTTATTAATCTAGTAATAAACATTACGTAGTGAAATTGTATAATGAGCTAGTAATTGATGGAGCCATTTTTCGAAGTCAACAAGGCCAGCGTGGACCCTTGTTACCCTTTTAGCTGACGACAAGAAAGAAAGAAACCGAAAGCAAAAATGAAAGACCAAGATATTTGCGATATAAAATGGCTAAGTTGATATCAAATTTAAAGTCAAAGAAGTGGAGAAATACAGATCGAAATGATGGCACGTGATCAAAGTAATATCTCTTTTGATATTGCAACAATTTGAAAGAAGAAAGAAATAAATTATGAAAGCCCGAGATCCAAATCCGACCCAAGGAAATTAAGCAGACCCAGCGCCAAGCCCATGAAAAAAAAAAAAGAAAAAAAAAAAAGGATGACAAAGACTGCATTATATTTGTTCCAGCCCAAGACCAATAGCAGCTGCATCCCATGTCTTTGAAATGAAATGAATTGAAGTGGAATGTCAATCAGCACTGCAACTTCTCCAAATAAAACCAATTAGGCGCGTGGGGCTCAATTCTCCCACTACTAACAAATTCAGCCTATCCAAGACCTACAAGTGGCATGTTGGTTGGAATTTAGTCCGAAGATAACTGTCATCAAGGAAGGATCGAGAATGGACACGTTGCAGCATTATGACGCCAATCATTTGGCTATTTAAGGACACATGATCCGAGACCCAAATTCATTTCCTCTCCTCACACATTTATTTTACACACACACTTTAATTTAAGCTAGTAGTATTTTTTTAGTGCAGTTTTTTTTTTTTTATTGTAATATTTAGCTTATCCTTCAAGCTTATAGTTTATTTTCAAGACTCTATTGTAATCTTTTATTTTTGCTTATCAATGCAAAGTATGTTTCCTACTTAGTGCTTATTCTTCTTCTCATCTCTCTCTTTATCTTCTTTTTTTTTTATTTTCTTTAATCTAAGTAAAGTATATAAGCTTTTTAGCTTATTATATTTTATTTGGGTTTTGCTTTTTGGGTTTGCTTTTTCTATAACCTTACTCATAAAGCTTTTATCTTTTCTTTTATTTTCTTATCTTTAACTTAAAAAAAAAAAAAAAAAAATTATTATTATTTCATTTATTTTTATAAAAGTTCCAATCTTTATTAAGTTTAAGCTTATTATATCTTATAATTTCTTCTTTTCTTCACCCTCTAGCTCGATTCAAACACAAAAAGATATGCATGAGCTTGTTAGGCTCGGCTTATTTTCCAAATAAGTCTTGACATATCCTAAGTTTGAGAGCACCTTTTTTATTTATTAGCTTTTTTAGATAGCTTATTAAGTAGATCTATTATTTTTATCAAGTTTTTAGTATAAAGCTTGCATCTTTATTGTTTATTTTGAAGTTTTTATATTTGGCTCAATTCGAACAAGAAAGGTCTTTAGCTTTAAAGCTTGCCTTAATCTTTGATTAAGCCTATTTTGACCTTTAGTTTCGAGAGCTCGTTATAGATCTAGTAGTTTCAATAGTTTATTTAGCATAAAGTTTGAATCTTTATTGTTATTTTGTGGTTTTTATATACTTTAGCTTATTGGCGATTTATATAAGGGAATATAAAGTGCTTAACTTGGGTGATCGGCTTAATAGCCTTGATTGCTTTCTCCCTTATTCACTTTAAGCTTTAGTATTTTAGCTTATTTAGTAAAAACTTGTAGTTATAATCTAGTTTTATAAAAATCATTGTTATCCTAACTCTTGTGTCTTATTTCTTATCACGATCTACCGCTAAGGCCGGAGCTTAAGGGTTTTATAAGCTATCTTATCATTAAAGTTTATACCTTTAATATCTTTTATTAAACTAATTAGTCATAAAGTTCACAACTTTATTCACTAATTAGCAAAATAGAAGCTAATAAAGAAATAATCTTTAATATTTGTTTTAGTTTATAAAATCGGGTGGTTTATTATTTTCGTCGCGTTATATCGGGTTCTATTTTCTTTACTTTTTAATTTTAGTAGTTGATAAATTTAGTACAATAATCATGTTTATGTTTATCAAAATATTTGCTATGTGTTTCTTTGCTATGCTTAGTGAGTAGAGTTTTTATATACTTGTAGAGTAGATTATTTAGTGAATTAGGTGTGGTTTAAAAAAAAGTTAAAGTGTATTGGTTAGATCTAAATATGGATATCTCTTTATGAAAAATGTTGTTGAGAAAATAGTTATTTAAAGGACTTAATAGAAAAAATAAACCACACTTAAGGATCTTGATAATTTGCTTTACAAGTATATCTTTTAATCATATATTTCGTATTTTGCTTGCTTAGCATAATTTAGTTGGATATTTTTAGTAGTTATCTTTTGTAGTTAGCGTTAGATTATTTAGTTGCCACTAGTTTATTATTACCTTTACTTTAATCGTTATCATTTTTCTTAATCAAAAAAAAAAAATAAAAAAATAAAAAAAATAAAAATAAAAATCTTTTTCCAAATTTATTTTAAGTGTTTAGAACTTTTAGAAAGTAAGTTTGACTTTTTAGACGCCTTTCCCTTTAGATTTGCTTTTTAGGTGCGTTTTTAGATTACGTTAAGTTTGTTTTTAAATTTAGATTGCGTTTTAGGATTTGTGTGCTTTATTTGCTTGTTCTATTTGCTTGTTTACTTGTTTTTATTTGATATTCCATTATTCTAGTATAAAACTCCAAATATTCACCTTTATTTCACTTTCACTACACGTTTTATTGAACCGATTATCGATTTTCCATTCACACCTTCACACGGACTGCGACCTCGGGTTTTGCTTATTTCCTTAGCAATTCCTTGGAGATAAAATATACTATAAGTTGGTTTCAACGAACCAAATTCCTCATTTTCATTTTGAAAAGATGTTGAAGTTTTAAGACTTTGCAATTCCAGTTCGAAATGAAGACTTTGGTTTTGACACCATTCAAGCTTTTTGTTAAGTTGAAAAATCTCATTTGAAAGTTGGTTTTGCACATCATCATTGTGTTTTCGAAGATTCTCATTTTCACATTTTAATGTCTCAAGTTGTTTAGACAACAACTCAATATCATCACAGTGATCATCAACAAGCATAGAAGTACCAGATTCATAAAGAAAATTCATAACCAAATATATTATATGTTGGATCGATATACTCTGACCAAACTAACTTGTAGCTTGTAAGGGTTTAATAATCTTGGATAAATCCTAAACTATTACCAATGAAACACTGAATAACTCTGTTAAGTATGCGGAATCTACTTTAACAAAGCTAAGAAGAATTAACAAAGAACTTTAATTATATTAAACCTTTGAACCTGCTTATGTACACAGATTCACCAACAACCCTAATATCTCTAATATCGAACTTTGCATGTATCTCTAAAATCGTATATCACTAATGCCATCCTAGGGATCCTTTTATAGGCATAAGGAAAACCCTAGTCGGTTTACAATACTTGAACGACAAGTAAACTAACTCTAATCTAAAGAAAATTCTAGAATTACATAATAATTCTTAAACGTTTTACATTATAGTCCTTTATCATAGCAGTACTTTAATAAGCAGCACGTTGACTTTCTTCAGCAGCACTTTGACTTTTATGAGAAGCAGTACTTTGATCTTCCAGCAGTACTTTGACTTTATAACCCAACAATCCTCCCCTAACTTGAATTCTACTTGCTTGATTTAAAGTTTGTTTGTCTTCCCCTTAAGCCATGTCATCTTTTAACTTCAAGAATGATTGTATCTTTCTTTACTGTAATTATATAGTCACCATCAAAGTACTCTTCATCAGCAATCTTTATCAGCAATTATCAGCAACAATCTTTACAGCTACTCAGCAACATATTGACATAAGGTACATCAATTCTTTTAAGTTTCATACTATTCTCATCACTTCCAGGTGTGTTAACGCCTGTGAGAGGTGAATCATTGAAAATAATGGATTTTGATGTCTCTTTACCAAAGCCATTAACTCTGGAGTAGCCAATGTTCAGGTTAGTAAACCATGGTACATTGATAACCATATGATTTTTAGCAAATCATCAGCTATCAACGGATTTGAGTAGTCTTTACCAAGAGCCGTTTGCTTTTAGACTAGCTAGTTCTTTTAGTACAATCATTACCATGGTAAACTAATTACCATATGAATGGATTTTCCACAGCCTTTACCACAGGCCATTATCTTGTGGCTAGCCAACTCTTCACTATCACAGATATGGTGAGTTGAAAACCATACAATTTTTAGTAAATTGTCAACTAAAAACGGATTTGATAATCACATCAGAGCCGTACCCTCATGATGAGCCAAAATCTTTCTTGTCTATTAAACATGGTGAGTTGAATACCATTTGTTGTGTAGTACAAGTACTTACACCATGTATGATCCAAAAGCATTTTGTTGCTGTTTTATTCTGTGCTTCAAAAAGTATTTTGCACTTTACAAAAATTGCTTACTTATAAAGAACTTTACTGGTTTAAAACTTCAAGCAGTACTTTGATAAAGTACTGTTTGTATAATAGTACTTTGAATAAAGTACTTTGTTATTCAAAAAATATATATAATAAAGCCATACCAGTATTTATGAATCATCCTCTGCTAAAATTGTCCACTTGATGAACAATTCAATCACCATTAGAGCTGTATCATTCTCTTGTTCTACCTCCATACCATGTTCTAGCATTCTGATCATAAGATCTCTTGTAAGAGGATATCTCCTTTCTGCTAGCATATGAATCATGGTTCCATCTTCTAGCTCTAATGCATGTACTCCTGTTGAATCAAAGTATCTCCAACTTTGAATCTCCCAATCTTCTTGATTTTTCCAAATATCATCTGTACTTGTTGCTTCAGTATCCCAAAGAGTTGTAAGATCACCCAGCAAGACTAACCCTGTTCCTTTCAAAATCTTCTCTGTCTATAATATACAATATGTCCCACAGCAAATTAAATGCTCTAAAGCTTTCATCTTCTCTGAGGTAAACAAAATAATCTCCATCTTCTTTTGATTCTACAACCTCCAATGCAGATATCTTAGATTTTGTTTCAGCAGCTTCTTTTGCCTTGGGATAATCAAAATCAACAACCCTTAGATAATTCCTTAGCTCATCCACTGTATCAGTTCTTAACTCAATTGTGGTCTTGAGCTTCTTTGATGACAGTTCTTGAGTTGTTGTTCCTTTTCTCTTTGAGCTTCTTGTTTTAACTTTATCCAGCATCTGTTTTCTGATTGGGTCCAAACAGTCAGACAATATTGACCAAGGATGTTAGTCAACAAAAGTCAAACTAGAAAGGGCACAATGCACCAAGGAGAGTACAGGGATTCTTCCCGGGTCGTTATGTCCCGACGAGGTGTGTAAAGGTATAGAAACGGATTTGTGATCGAGTGATTTTGAATGAAAAAGGGTACGAGTGAGTAAACTAAGGAATTTAAAACAAAACGGCTTAAAAAAGCTAATAGAATAAATATGTGAAAGAAAATAAATTAAAAACGTTTAAAAGTTAAAAACGCGTACGTTTAATAAAAACTACGTTTAACGAACGAAATAAAAAGTGAGTTCTAAGCTATAAAAATCCTAGGGGTGTGAAAATTATATTTTTATGAACCTAATAATAAAAGAAAATTATTGGAAAATTAAAATTATTTATTACACTATTTAATTAATTATTATTAATTAAAAACTATTTAAATACTAATTAAACTAATTTAAATTAAAATAAGTATAAAATG